>JAUCMU010000021.1:11096532-11115870 GCA_032275025.1 Enteromius treurensis | reverse complement strand
TATATATATATATATATATATATATGTACACACACACACACACACACACACACACCTTTGAATGAAAATCACAGCTCTAACTAAAACTAAATAAATAAATAAAAGTTCTACACCAGTAAATTCAGCCATAATTCAAGCAGATATGAAAATATCACTTTTATAATAGCATGGCTTAGCTTATAGCAAGGCCGTTTTGAATAAGGAGTTTAATACTTGGAGTAAGGTTCACAGAAAGATTAAAAAAACATGAGGCGAAAAAAAAATGCTCTCAATGGACAGTATCATATAATCAAAACCTTGACCTCTTACTGCTGGAATGTAATGAAAGAGTTTAATTAAAATGTGAAATGAAGGCGAACAAGGAAAATGACTGAAGGGCTCTGTCAGTCACTCAGAAGAGAGGCAACGTCAGAGAGCAGGAGCTGTTCGTCAGACAGACACGGACACAGAAAAGACCATTAAAGGTTCAGGAAGTCTTTGAACAAACTACTGTACACGTGGCAGCGATGGCAGCTGTCATAAGCTGCACAATGATGTTGCTGTACTTCTTAATAACATTTGTAATACATAATAAAGTTAGCAGCGAGGCCTTGTATAGTGGAGTTTTAACAGCATGCGTGTTGTGTGGGTTTCGCTGTCAAATTCAAGCTCAAAGTCTGAATCTAATTAGTGCAGCATGACCTGAAACACATCATGGCCTCGAAAAAACGAAATTGAAAGATTTCAATAAGTATATATATATGACTTACATTCCTCTAACAGTGGTTTTAGACATATTAAAAATGAAAAATGGACGAGAAAGGTTTCAGAGCAAGTGAGATCTAACTATGTCACATCTAAAACTACACTCTGTTCATAAGGGGACAAAATATAATCACGCACTGTGCTGAAATATTGAATTTCTTTAATTTAAATTCATTTTTAAGGCTTTGTCTTCAGCTTGTGACTCAGAATCAAAACCCCTAGGACTAGATAGCAATCTAATTAACCAAGATCAATATTTTACTGAAATCGCCTCTAGCTCTCGTGGCTGTATCTGCTCAGCAGATCCATTCGGGATTTAAACAATGGGAGATTCGTTTCTCCACCCGCTGCTCTTGAGGAGGCCCTCACACTGATTGGGATCACACAGAATCAGGTAGGCAGAGAACTCTATAGTGGCCCCTGCCATTTAGCTTCTAGGATTCCAATGCACACATAATGGAGGGAAACAGGTCAATAGAACATTTTTGTTTCACAGTGGCCTTACAGGGAACTAGGGTGCTGCTTTCCATTCAATCAAACAGGATCTCACTGCAGTAAACAACAATCGGTTCTCTCTCATAAAAAATAAATAAATAAAAAAGAGATAAATATTGTTAAATACAGTATTTCACCAACAGTTGCCATCTATTAAATATGAATTAATATTAAAGATTAGTTTACTCAAACTTATAATTTTCTTTATTTACATACCCTCACAATGTTCCAAACTTGTCTTCAATCAAAAGCCAATGGATATGGACCAACTTTTTTAATCACTGAAGTCTGATTTATGAATGAACCAATTCATAAACAAATTGACATATAGGAAATAAAATAGGTTTGGAAGAACATAAGGGAGAAAAGTCATTTTTGAGTAATTACTTGTTGAAGTTAAAATTTTTTAATAAATGTAAATAAAATATTAGTGGTGTGTTGTAGAGTATACTGTATGTGGTGTCATGGTTGTCAGGCAAAAAATAAAATAAAAATCATTAGCAAATCCAATACAGAGCATGCAGGACTGACTTGGTGAGTGAGCCGGTTTGCCATAGACAAGTGTTCTAAGAGTTAATCTGGGAAACGCAGTCAGCTGTCATGGAAGCCAGCGGCGGATTGGCGCTGCCACAGACAGCCATGTAAGGAGTGATGGGCACAGTAACTCACAGCCCCCCGTACCCTCATTAGCTACAATGCTGCCACGGCAGCGCTGATCAAAGCCATCCGCTGATAGGCTTGTTTGGAGCTGCCAGCCAACCGCACAAATGCTAATCCAAACCCAGGGAAGAGAGGAAACGCCATCTCTGTTCTGCGAAGCCCTCACCCCACCATGCACCCCCATTTCTCTTCCTTTCATTCCTTCCATATTTCCACCCCCCCGGTCAACACAGCCGCAGGGGACAGGGACACAGCAGAAAAGAGTGCAGCGCTGTGCGTACAAGGGTGTGAAAGATGGTGGAGAGAAGAGTTGAGAAGGGAGAGAACAACAAAAAGAGAGGAGCAAACCTGGCACTGGACTGCAGAGAGTAGCTTAAGGGGGGGACAAAGGCGCTGATTCAGACGGAACGGCTCAACTCACTGCGTCGCTGAGAGACAATAGGATCCCACAGCTACGCAATATATATACACTCTAGCAGTTGGCCTTTTCCACAAGTGACGAGGCAGATTAATTATGACCATAGCAGCTAGGGGTCAATTACCATAAATCATGCCTAGAATAACATCATCAGATTTCTGCTCTGTAATTGGCTTCGCCGCTCCTGTGGCTCAACCCCATCATTTTTTACATGGGAGAACAGGAAGTAAAACTGAGGAACAGATAATATTACAACTTGCAGGGGAAATTTGATGGCAAAGTTTGCTGAGTCTGTTCTTGAAGTGCTGGGAAGAAATTCACATTATAAAATCTCACAGATGTATCATCTGCTGTAAACCTGATCCATTTCAATTTTAAACCTCTACGGGGTTAAGTTGTCACTGCCAACACATTGCTTAAGGGCATAGGTCAGAGGTTCAAATGTAAGTAGGAGCAGTGGCAGAGCCACAAGCCGTTATCTACTACAGGACTCTTTGAGCTGCATGCAGACATTGAACCTCAGCCTGTAGCTCTGTTTTTGAGCCGCTTGTTAGTCCACTGCACTTTGAAACGGGCAGGGAAGAAAACCTCAGCTCTAAATCAACCACTCATACATAAAGCAACTGTTTGCAGGCTCTGCCCCATTTTGGCTGCTTCCCAGAATGATAAATTGGCTGGCGATAGCACTCAAGCAATGGAGAATCCATCGAAGAGATCTGAAATGACAAAACTAAATTAAGGAATTCATCTTTCATAATTTTGCAGGGGTGTCCAGGAAATGATAAGGAAATGGAATGATATTCGCTAGGGATGGCAAAAATACTAGTAGTGTGCTATCAAGTCGATACCTTAAAAAATAAATAAAAAAAATGCATATTAAGCTGTTTCTTCAACTTTGGCCACAGCTTTCAAAGTCACATTGAAGGGAAACCAATATTTATTGTGTGGAAGCCAATATTTCTTAAGTATATATATATATATATATATATTTTTTTTTTTTTATTTTTTTTTTTGATAGTGAGCTTGTTTACTAAAAAGATAAAAGTCAGACAGCGTTGTCTGAAATGTCACAAAGTTAAAATAAACATTACTAATCAATATCATAATCATATCATAATAAACAATATTTTTTATCAATTAAGCTTTAATTGTCAAACTATGCCACTCGAGATGGTAAAACAGCTAGCACTTGTAATTTCTGTTAATAGAATCGTTACATCTCCATATGTTTTGCTTTCCAGGCATAACAAGCTTACTTGGTAGTTTAGTCAGTGTGGAGCAGGACGTTGGATGCGGAATCCTTGGGTACTAATCCTGTGAAAAAAGCTGAAAGATTGAAGACTAAAACTAAAACACTAAAACGGCATCCTTGCGATTGCATTTTTTGCACCATATTCACAATCGTTCATACTACTGGGAAGGTTTAGGTGTAGTAAAGATGGTATGTTTTTTCAAAACATCATGGAGCATTAGAGTTATAGCGTCTTTTTAAACCATTTTTCCCTCTATGCAGTCCACAGGGCAGCCTGTCTATAATTGAAGAAACACTCATTGTTATTTTTATTTATTTATTTGTATTTTTTGCTGTGGTATCAAAATTAGTGTTAATGAGAATCATGAAATTTGATTGGTATAGCTACTGACTACTGAAATTTTGGTACCATGACAACCCCTACTATCCAATATACATGCCTCCTGGATTTCAAAGGCAAAGTGATATTGATCTTGCTAAATGTGATATTCTAGACCTGAAAGGCACAGATTTGAATATTTATAGCAGAAATGGATTTTCAAGTACCACATTAGATCTATAGAGGCGACGGTAAGAGAGTTTACACAGCAATATCACAGGGGATCACTTATTGCTGAGGTCTTGATCCTGTCCAGAATCAGCAGACTCTAAAACATCGACTCAAAACGTGATTATAGAGTATAAAGTCAAATGAAAAGTGCTGGGGAATAAATCACCTTTGCTCTCCATTTTTCAAAAGGACACTCGATATTAAAAATCACATACGTGTGGATCTCTCATTTGTTTTTCGGGGAGACAAAAAGGTCAAGTCAAAACATTTGCCTTGCCACAAGATGCTTCATCACCCTTGATGAATACTATTTTCAAAACTGCATTTATTTCTATTTAATCCAAACAATAACACAATGCTTCTGAAGCATAAATAATGCGACGGTTTAATCATTTGCGTAAGACCTTCAGTGGGGAAAAACTGCATTTAGATCTATTCTGTAATCAGATATTACTGACAGCACATGATAGATACTTTCCTAATATTAGCGGGTCACTCCATCCCGGCAGATTCAGCATATTTAACCCTTAATTTAACCCATTACGAGCAAAAGCGATCCATGTTGTCCCCCATTACCATTAAGCAAAAAAATAATGATCTGACTCCTCTTCACCACAGCCTCCTCCGCAATTATCCATGATTTTAATACGTTTTAATAAGTTTGCATAACAACCTAGAGAAAATGCGAATGCATTTGCATACTGCAGGCCTCTCTAATTATACGCTCATGATTAAAGGAGGAACTTAAGCAGAAGTGAAAAGGCAGAGCATGCTTAACAAAAGCAAACCCCCCTCCCTTCTGAACTCTGGCTCTCCCAAGACAAAACTTTCCAGTTCAGCACTCAACAATTCGCTGCTGCTTTTTACGTAACACTCCTTGTTGTTCCAGACAAGCCGATAAAGCAAGCGCTGAGGACTGCCCAACTATCACACTGAGAGGATCTCGCGTGACGAGGCCGGCCAACCTGTGGGAACGAATGGCGCCGTTCTGCACGACAACTCCCATGCGATGCAGAGCCTAAAATAAGAGCGTGCCCCACAGTTCCCACCCTTTCGCATATTGCCTTTAGCGGGATCATGCATTATGCATGCTATAGATGTACACTGCACCACTCTCTTTTGCCTTTCTCAACCTATTGTAAATACATACACACTAAATAATTAAGCAGACTAACAGGAGCGGGGCACGTCAGATGCTTGATCCGCTCTATGACAGTTTGGATGGGCCATAACAAACCCCCAGTTGCTGTGGTCATAGGCGACCATTAAAAATGCAGGCGCTCCCATTTTCATCTCTGCACGGTAGGCGTGCTATATTGGCGCGCCACGTTGTCAATCACTTCTTGTAGGGGTTTGGGATGATGGCTGTCTTACCTTAACCCTCTGATGCGTACCTAAAGGGGTCAAGCTGCTGTGTGACTCCTCTTAGCTTGGTCTCAAGCATTTCTCTAAGCCTGATGGTCTGCGGAAACAGCTCATTCCTTTGGGCTTTGAGTGTGAGGCATAGCTTTGTGTCTGTGGCAGAGTGCAAAATCCATAAAGGCAATACCAATAGTTATCTCTAGACGTTATAACATGCATGAAGGCAATTGCACTCAGCGGTGAAGAGTATTTGTGTGCGCTGCATGTTCGAAACAGGCTGTTAAGTAGACATACTCACCGCTGCCTTTTAGAACGGTTCACATTCCAGCATATAGAGACATTTCCATTTTCTAATGAGTCCCGTGTGGCGGTTCGTTACATCAATAATTCAAACGGTGAAAGAATAATACGCCATCGTCTTTTGTTGAAAGATTAGAGGGAAACTTGCACGATATGGGCATGTGTGCAATTGTATTGCTTTAAATGCAAAAACACAAAGGAGACTTGTTTGTACTGATTGAGTAAGAAACTAGCAACCCACAAAAAAGGCCTGATTTGTCCAATTTAGCAAAAAGAGACCGGCTAACTCTGCTTGGATCTTCAAATTAGTGGGAAAAAAAACGTCTGACTCGAGGATGAGACTGTGAAAAGTTAATATGTCCGTGTATACCTTCTCTTCTACTTGACAGTGAACCTAAGCGATCAAGGCATCAACAGCTGTCTTGTTTTCTTGGTTTTCCCTTCATTCTCAGTCCTCTTACCCAGGAAGCTAAACGCCTCTAGTTTGGACGACTGGAGTGAAAAAGCCAAAGCAATTAGAGCCACTGCTCTTGGGTGCCCAATAACTCATTAGGAGTGTAAATGGCCAGAAGCCCTGGGGACTCCCTGCTGAGTGCAATTTACAGCTAAAACAAGCACCGCATCTCCAGTCCGCACCATTAGGGCAGGCTGGCCGTGTTAATACAATTTGTTTTGTTAAAGTTTGAAATTATGAAACTGCCATTTTAGTCCCTCTTCGAACACCTCTGTGGCTTTAGCAAACGCGTCAATTATGCTTGCAGAGGGCTCTGATCAGCCAGCTGCAACCAACAGGGATTTCATAATGGCTACGTTATTGTTTGACATAAGGATAACAATGAAAACCTCGACGCAGGATGTCAGGGCCAGCCAAAAACAGAAGGGCAACTTTCTTTATAGGAAAAGTTCACCCAGCAAGAAAATCATAAATCACCCTTATGTCATTTCAAACCTAAATTTTATAATTATCCTGGCTACTACATTTCGCATATTGAAAATCAAGGCTGTCAAGATGCAAAATGACAAATAAAAAAGAAACCAAAAATGCTCCATATCAATTGGGAACGAAGCCATATGATAGCTTTTTTGGGTGCAGAATAAAACCAAAGTCATTTATTCACTGACACTGATAAATATATTCATGGACAAATGGCTGATATTAAAAATTCTACATTACTGTGTTTAAATATATTAAAAATACAACACTGCAAACATAAATAGACTGTTTGTAATGATACAGGTGAATTTAGGCAGTACCACAAGATTATAATCTACAGTACAAAATCTATATTTAATTGGTAGATGATGGCAAAGGTAATTAAAATATTCACATACTATTACGTTTCCAATATCTAAACACATATTCGCATACATTCGATATTGACTGATACACTAAATTAAAAACAAAAACCTCTAACATAATCTGGAACGTAATCAACACATGCAAATGTAAATAACTTATTTCGATTTGTTCATCACACGGAGATATTAAAAGCCTTGAAGTATACTGTATATGGAATATGGGGAATTCCAGGGTATTCCATTTTATGCTTCTCAGAAGGAAACCATACAGAACAATGTGAAAGTGAGCAAATGTTGACATTCATTTCCAGGCAAACAATTCCTTTAAAATAGTAAGAGCAGAAGCACAAGAACACACATGCTCACAAGAGCGAGAGAAAGCACTTGCCGTGTTATCTGCACACAGCCATTACACCTCTGTAATCTCAGTCGGCAAGTAATCAATGACTTAACAACTCACCCTCAGCTCGTTTTAAGAGCCGATCCCCCCCAATCTCCATCTTCTCTACTGCCCCTGAGACCCCCATCCTCTCCCCCAGGGTCCTCCTCTCCACCTGCGATAAAATGTGCCAGTGCTCAGTTGAATCCCTCTCTATGTTACAATCACGCAGATTACAGTCTCACTCTGAGGTGATCAATGGCCTCCCAGGAGTGGGCGACCAGCTAAATGAACATGTGCAGCTTCCTTTTACAGGCCTGGTCAATAGGCCTCCATTCCACAAAGGAGGCCTTTTCCTCAACCAGCACTGACAACAGCAAACGGTCAGTTGCCTTCCCTTCAAACAGTCAGCAAAGGTTGGGCAACTGAGTAAGAAATGATACATACAGTATATTTATCTGAAGTGATTTTACAACAGATCTTTAGGTAATTTCATTATACAGTACACTGCCTCCAAAACGGTCGTCTTCCATAAAAAACAAAAACACTAAACTGGACCGTGTTCAGCGATCCCGAATTTTTGCATCTGTAACAAGCATTTTTATAGGGAAGGATGACAAATATGAAAATTTACAAATTTATTTATTCTATCTTTATATCAGTTTTCAATAATACAGTTTTTCCGTATTTTGTACCAAATAAATGCAGCCATGGGGAGCATACGATTTTAAACACAGTGCACATGTAGCCACTACCCATGAGTTCGGTCCTTATGGTGCCAAACTGTAAAGAGGACAATTCAGCAAATGTCAAATGGAGCCTACTGCCTCTATCAATCTCTTTTCTCTCTCACACACACACATACTCGCACACCCCCTCTCTATCATCAGGACCCATCTCTCTTTCGCCTCTTCTCCTGAGCAATGGCCCAGCAAATTTCCTGGTTCACTTCACTGAAATGTGACAAACACCGTGTGACACGAAAGGAGTCCGGGCTCCTCAGTCTTGGAGTCTCGCTCACAGTGCCACAGAGCAAGCAGGCCACCTCTCCGCTCATGGACACCTCTCAATATCTGCGCGAGGCCCTATAAACCTGCGTGTGAACGCTTGGTGTCAGCAAACAGCAAAGCAACTAAGCGGAACTTCTGTAGCGAGTTAAAACATCTACCCATCAGTCAACGCTCACCGACAAGCAACAAACACAAGACAGTGCGCACAGATCCCAAATTAAAGCACTCAGCAGTTATGAGCGAGTACGGATAATCAGCTCAAAATCTTCCCACTCCGAATTTGCTTCATTTGAATTTTGGACATCTTCGGGGTATAAAATCTCCGTCTCATAATTAGTTGATTTAACCTTAAAGAAGGAGACTTTAAAAGTTCAACTGTCTGATATGTCGGTCCAGTGCTTGCAGTGGACAAGAAAAATGAGCTGTGATCCATTTTAATGTCCTACTCTGTAAAAGGTTTTAAAATGACCTCTGATTGCTAACGACAATGAGAAACACTGAGCTCTGAGTAAAGGTGTGCGCCACAGATAGGAATTAGCTCATTAAATATTTAATTTCCGAATTTCTCAAGTGACTTTTCTCCCCTTAAATCTTTAATGAAGATTAAACATTCCTAACAAAGACTAATCAACAGCCCTTAAGATAACAATCGTGGTGGAAAAGAGGTGTAATTGGTCCATGGCTCTATCATAGTCTCTTTACTATGCGCACACACATGAATGTGGACACACACACACACACAGACAGTGCAAACAAATTGTCAGCAAATTGTACAGAAAGGCCGTAAAGCATTTCGAATTTGTGAATCTATTTGAAACGGTAAGTGTAAGTGCATACTGAGGAAACTTTCTTCATTACCGAAGCATTGCTATATTTGGTATTCTTAGCCGGGGTGCAGTTGGAGATTATTTGGAAGTACCAAACAGAAGGGAAAATCTGTCTGTTTTGAAAAGCACTGGGCGTAAATGAAGGTGACATGTGAGGAAATGGAAATTTGCTCATTTATTTGTGTCTTCTAGTGTGTGACAGACCATGTATGTTAATGTCCTCCTCAGTCTTCAATCAGACAGTAGATTGGGGAACTGATAAAATCTCTGCATTAGTGAAGAATATTGCAAAACAGCAAGCCAGACCGAGACACAAATGAAGAGAGAGAGATAGAGAAAGAGAGCGAGACAGACACTGTATGATTTCAGAGTGAGGTAATGATAGTGCTGAACCATTTTACACCTTGATTTTTGCAATTTTTCATTGTCTCCATGGACTTATTATGACTTGTTAACATTTAAACACAGTTGCTCACATGTGACAGATTGTTCTTGTATTCTCATGTACTTTTGTATGTATGAGCCTATGAGGAAGACTATTTCATGCTTAGCCACACCATTTTTTCATTTGGCATTATATTTTCAGTCCACCCACAGATTGATTGGGGATTTTTTTTTTTCATGAAAAAATGAAGCAGGCTGCCATATATTCGTGGACTGGAATACATAGGTGAATTATTGGGCAAAAATAGTAATATTTACATTCATAACATTACGCCCGCCTGCGTACTATGATGTTGGACCGAGCCATCGAGGCATAGACTCCGCAAGACTCCTGAAGGTCTTCTTTCTGGAACCAAGATGTACATAAGATGATCCTTCAAGCCATGTAGATTGCAAGGTGGAGGATCTGCTGTGGATCAAACTTGTTGATCAATTGGTTTAAGATCTGGAGAATTTAACTGGTTGAACTCCTCATCGTGTTCTTTAAAACATTCCAGAATAATATGTGCCGTAGATGCTTTATCTTGCTAAAAGAGACCATTTCTACTGGTGTTCAACAATGTTTAGGTAGGTTTCACATGTCAAATTTGCATCAGCATGAATGGCTAGAACCTGTGTGTCCCAGCAGAACACTGTCCGGAGTACTAACACTACCTCCACCAACTTGTCATGGACCCATTTGACAGTGGGCAGGGGTCATCATACAGTAGGTGCTCTGATTGGTCCACAGCTGGTCCAAAGTAGTGGCACATCCGTCCTATAATCATCATCAGCAGACCTTCTGTTGGTTCGGACCAGAAGGGACAGCCTTCATAGCCTTCTTGCATAGAGGAGCACTGGGCACACAGCACCCTGTCTCTGGTTTGTGGTTTGTCTATCCTCTGACCACCACTGTGGGAATGCTTTTACCACTGCTGGCTGTGAGCAACCCACAATCCTATTCTGACCCTGTTGCATTGCCATAACAATTTGGCCCTTGTCAAAGTCACTCAGATCTTCATTTCTACCCATTTCTTCAGGATTAAACACGATAGTTTTGTAAGAAGAACTGATCATTTGCTTACATCTAATCTACCTAGAATTTAGCATGTGGCCTTGTTCAGAGATGATCAATGATATTGGCTTGGATTATTACTACAGTGGATACTATAAATCACCATTTTGACCAATCAAAATGCGGTGCATAGTCTTCAAGTTACGTTAGATGATTCATTTCATAATGCACTTGCAAAATGTAATTCAGTAAACCAACTTTTGCAACTGTATATAAATAAATAAAAATCATTTAGTGTGCCAAAAAAACTCCTGTCTCGGGTGTCATGTTCAAATCATGCCAGCCAATGCTCATCACACGCACAAACTCCTCATACAAACGCACACACATACTTGCAAGAGGCTCAGGGAAAGAGCTGACTTAACCATTTTTCTCCATTTCACAAAAGTAGCTGCGCTGGTGTCAACATGATGAATGGGGGAATGTGGAGAGAGGGTGCACACTTTCTGTAGGGTAGATGGCTCCTCCTCAGTGCCCGTGCCCAGCACAATATACAAATGAAGGGCTGAGGAACAGCGCTATAATGAGCACTAACATGTGTTTTCACAACACAACATCAAAAGCCTCTCGCATGTACAAATGTTTCGCAAACAGTCTCTGCTCCCAGACAATTCTCGCACTCTCCCGCTTGCGTCGTCTGCATTACATGCATCGCTGCCTGCGCAGTCCCCACATACATAAATAAGCTCCTCTGCTGCTTCTTGTGCGGAAATGGAAGGCGGGCTTTTAACTGTTTAGCGATGAAGTTATCACGGCGGCAACGATGCTGAGAGAATGAAGCGGGAGGACAAAATTAGAACCACTGACTCCAGCACTATCCGGGGCCGTAAGCTGGCACACTGTAGTGTTTGGAGAGGGCTTTCACCCTCTTAGGAATCAGTTCCTTAACCGTCCATCCGGCTTGTTCCACTAATTTACTCATTTATATTTAGCCAAGACTTCTTCTACAGTACACACACACACACACACAAATTATTTCAACAGTCCACCTGAAACAACCTGAGGTTAAAGCTGAAGTGTGTGATTAAAAAAAAGCTCAGTTTGGATCATCTCAGAAAACATCAATGGTGGAAGGGGAAGTGTTTGGGAAACCTGTTTGAATACAGTACTTTTGCAGTTTTTCTGGTTACAACTGTATAAACTTAATAAAATATGTTCAGTGATGTTATACAAAAGTGTCTGTGTCATTTTTTAAATGTTAAATACTAGTAAATCTGTACCATTAAAACAAATTAACTTTGAATGTTTAACTTTGAATGTTTGAAATTTGTAATAACACACTAACAATAAAAAATTCTACTCAACTTTTATGAACCTAAATTACAAAACTGACTCGAGATCAATTAATTTAAAACCATAAATTTAATACAGATTCTTTCTACCCAAAACTGTAGTAATTAAAAAAAAAAAAGATTTCTACAGCACCATTCAATAGTTTAAACCTGCAATCTTTCAGTTTCCAATTCTGATCTGCAAATAAGCGGTTATATCACCTTTTAGGAAAGGTCTTTGCTGCCTTTAGTTCAATTATCTAGTACCTCAAAGCGATTCACACGGGTAACTTCATGCCATACGGGCGTTAAAAAGTAATGCTGCAAGCAAATACCACCCCCACCCCACTACCAGGGTCCCTCTCCCCACTTTCCGCTTCTATGCGAGAAAAAAGAGAGAATTTTACGACTCCATTTTTGCTGCGGCCATTAAACGGGTGAGAGGAGGATTAACGACCAGCCCCAACATTTTACAGTGTTTGATTGAAACGATGCATGACACTCAGGGAATGTCGACTCGTAGACAAAGTAGAGAGAAAGAGATTTGAAAATGTCAGCAACTCAGCGGAGAAAAACTGTAAACTCGTCCAGCTGAAACTTTTGTGTCTAAAACACCTCAGTTTGTCTTTTCCTTTCGTCTGGATCAGTGCCGCGTGTTTACTTATGTGTTGCAGACTAAAGGCGTCTCTGGAGAGCCTATTGTTTGGGGTGTCTAAATCTTCTGAAGGCTGGAGAGCTTGGGAGAGAGGATAGATAAATGTTTGGTACCACCTGCTGGACAGTAGATGTCACTTTGGAGAAAAATGAAGTGAAAATGAACAACAGATTACAGTGCGGCTGCTCCTCGTCTCTCTTGGACCAAGTAGGTGGAACTGGGTGTGTAAAAGCGGTTCGTAATTCTCCCTCTGGGACTCTTACAGTCTTAAAGCTTCCAGTCGTATAATTTCAGGCTACTATGTGCAACATTTGACAGTAAAGGTTGGATTAATGCAAAGCACATTACGCCAAGGAACTTTAAATGAAGCTTATAACCTAAACGGATTTGCAACAATGCAATGAATTAACGCTGAGTGAAAGATTTATGCAAATCAGCCATAATGCTATCAAACAACAGCAAAAATAAAACGCTGCATCCAAATATGATCAATATGTATTTCTGTAAGACACAACTGCGGACGCAGACTGTGCTCTAGTGTTACACTATCAATCAGCAGGGAACCATATCAATTTAAGCATTTAAAAGCAATGACATGAATCACCTCTATTCATTATATGATGTGCCCATGAATCGAAGATTCAAAAATTAATCTGGGCAGCAGAGCTGGGCGAGGTGGAAACATATGAGCTGAAATGCTCAAATCAATAACTGCATTATTCTTTTATAGCCTGAAGACAGTGATGCATACAAAGCCACGAATGGGTCGTTCTGATCATCCTAGTAGCTGATCAGAGGTTGAGGGGCTTCTTTTAGAGGACACGACTGCTTACGCTTTCAATTTACGTCGTATAAACATTGAAAGATTGTGTTTAGCAGGCCAAAATCCATTTGAACTTAGTTACGGAAGCAAATTTCAACAGGAAGGAGAAAAACAAGCTGTTTCAGGAGATATTTTGCAATAGTGTGGACATTACCAGCGCTTTGCCTGAAGTGGGCATCAAGAGCAATGTGTTTGGCAGAAAAAGCATTAGGTCCAATTCAGTAATGGAACATAATTCAGCTGCCACTAGGGTTAAAAATGACTTCCTGGCCGGTTAATACACCATTCCTCCAAACGTTCCCACTGAATTCTCATCATGCTCATTCCCTGCTTCCACTAGGCTTGCTTTTCAGCAATTTTCATTGTAATGAGTCCATTGTACGCTGTATTGGGTGAGATGAAGGGCTCATTATCCTCATAAACAACACCCCGTGCGTCCTTTGAGAGGCCTCAAATCAGTGTGATGAGTACCCTCTCACCCTCGCCCCTCTCCAAACACTCAGGCACTGCGGGCTTAATAATGCAACACTGCGCAATTATCATTACGAGCTTTTTTCTATGTTAATTTTTGATGAGGAACTAGTGGAGAAACATCTCTAAGAGCTGAACGAACACAAGGAAACGCATAGCTTTGACTAATCATATTACCGTGGCAGGTTGGGAAAGTATAAATTGTTTAAGACCAGCACTTCTCTGCCAATATAATACTTTTCAAAGAACTTTGCAAGCAAGATTCACTTGCTTTAAGATTCAGGTTTACAAATGGGAGACACTTACTCAACTTTTTTATTAGTGTTATGATACTGAATCTTAAAATTAGAGGATGGACCCTGTTTAGATGAGCAGTAAACTCCCTAAAAAAATACTGCACTCATCATGAATCAGACTGAATCAGCGTTTCGCTGAAAAGACTCAAAGTTTTAGATTTTAGGCGAACAACAAAATGTTAAATCCAAGTCAAATCCAACTATACAATAAATAGCGACTAAACAATGGTTTTTGAGCATTTTTAGGGGTTTTTGTTATAAGATATAAAACAAAAATAATAAATCCAGGATATTCCTAAAAAAAAAAAAAAAATCACATTTTGTCTTCTACAGTCTTAAAATCTTACAACATGAAGTTAAGTAAATAATGAGAAGATTTAAACCATTTTTTGGAGGGTAACGGTTCCTTTAATACTAAATAAGCCTGACTTTACCCTGCTAATCAAATGATCACTGAGTATAACGCATCACACATATCACAGCATGTCAAACACACCGCAATCATTCCTCATCTGTATGACAGGGGATAGGACGCTATAGCTCAGATTAACTTCCTGTTTGCGCCTTCTCTGAGCAGCTGACAGAGAGACATCTTTCCATAATCGATGTCATGTCTCCATGCTTCAAAGAACCTCCAATCCTATCCAAGAAGCATTTTGAAACATCAAAACTTTCTAATTAAAGGCGTGTCATTGCGATTCTGATTTGAGTCCTGTCATTTGGCCAGAGGGGCTCCTGATGAGAGCAGATACAAGCCAAACAGTCTCGGGTGTAATTACGATTAGAAAGCCCTCATTTGAAGAGCACTCGTAAGGGTGAGCGTGAACGAAAAGCCCCTTTGTTACCAAAGTGTGCTTGATTTTGCCTTCAATGGCGGTCACAAAAGCACGCCACAGCAAGGCAAACAAAACATCACTATCGGCGCAGCTTGTACAGTAGATAGATTTACATTTAAAGGATAGTTCAATCATAAACCTCATCACCCTTATGTCTTTTCAAACCTGTTCGACCTTTTTCCCTCTGCGGAAAAAGGGCTTGTGGCAAAAACGCTCCTGAATGCAACTAATGATGTAATTAATTTCCCCTTTGCTTTCTCTAATGTTTTATAATTTCATTATATGTAGACTGTAACACTTCAGACCACTGGTTCTCTCAAGATGATTAAATATGATAAAATCATAGTGAGCTAAAATTGAATTAAATGAGCTAAAACAACCAAAAATCAAGTATTATTGATTTTTCATTGAATGCACCCACAACGTTTTTAATTATTTATTTATCATTTCCACTGTTTATACTAGATTAATTTAAAAAGTGTGATTTCCAGATAGATCTAGAAAATCAATGCAAATAAAGAAAACAAAAAACTTAATAAATTCAATAAATACAAATTTTAACATATTGTGTTTCAGTATTCAAGAAAAAAGGCCCTTAAAATATTGTCTCTTAATAATTTCTGAATTTAATGGTAAGCATACAGTAGATGCGAAGCAATATTTCCAGTAAATAACTTAAAACTCAGCCTGTTCCTCACACAAAGCCACAAAGTGACTTGGCATATAACATTATGATGCTTTTATCATGTTATTGCACATTGACAACTATGGTCACCATCAAATTGAAATATTTGTTCGCAAATTGAACGTTTGAAAAACTTTACATTTTGGGTGAGCTTTCTCTTTAAAACCTGTTGCGCAGTACCACTGCAAGACAGCATGCTGTAATATCTAAGTGGTGTATAAAAAGGGCAGATACTGAGTAAGCACTCTTTTGCATATTTCTCCTGCTTCTCAATATTTTACAGCATGAATTATAATATTCTTTTCTTTGAAGTCTCCAGTAAGGCTTTGCTTTGACTGTGAGCAATTCCAAATGTATATTTTCCTCAACGCACACTCGCGCACACCCCATCCGCTACGATTTAGGCCTAAAACAAACAGCTCAAACAGGCAGCAGTGGATACAGTGGATGCCACTATCCACCAAGGTAACCCAGTTAGGATTGAACGCTTTCTCTGCAATTGGATTTCCATTGACAGATCCGTAGAAGCTGCAGACGTACAGAAACAGAGCACAGAGGCAGTCAGGTGCAATCTTTGCTCTTTCACCCCATCGCTTTTTGAAAGCATTTGACCAGAAAGGGCTGATATCTGGCTCAGTGCCCCAAAAAGGTAAGTCCGTTTGTGTCAGTTGAAATCGGACGTTTGTATTTGACCATCTACGCTGAGTGATTTATTTGAGCCGAAGGAAACACGGTGCACAAATTATGCTTTGCCAAGCGCTTTAAGGAACACTATTTTAGAGGGAGGAGTGAGTCTTTGACCTTGAGGATCTTTGTTAGTCTTGGATCAGATGGTCAGTTTAATGCTGAGTTCAGGACGTTTACAGTTACAAAATACCAGTGCCAGACCCGAGCCAGGTCTATCATTTCATCTCATTACTCAGTTGTCACAAGGGATTTTTCGCTTTCTCTGTCCATTCTGTTAATGACATCAGTGGCCCTTCACCTTGGGAATGCAGAACCCAAAATAGTGGGGGGAGGGGTGTACTGAAGTAAGGCAACTTACATTAGTCTAGAAAAAAATGGTTGTTTACTGGAAATTATGTTATTTGCTTAATAAAAGTTTACTGACAATTATTTAATGTCACACAGCAGATGCTGTCCTGTTCTGAGGTCTAATATAACATAAAAAAAAAAAAAGGATGTAGCGTTTCGCAAAATTACTGTGATAAACAAAGTCCTTTATTTGGCAGAATATATTTGCACTTTAAAAACAGGCGTAATGACAGCAATTCATCAAACATTTACTCAGCGGAAATACTACTGAGAAATAAATGATTTTGGCAGGATGATAAACTCAGTCGTGAGAGAGATTTGTAGATAATCAGACAAAACGGGCGAAAATTGCATGAATAATTTGTCGAAGCGCGAGTGAGACAACCGCACTGTTACACAGCGTGCTCCAGGGGTTGGAGCGTCGTCGTCTGCCGAGACGTGGCTGAATTTGACTAATGCCTCTCTCGCTGTGAACAATAGAGACGAATGTTACTTTAAATCCGAAATACTTAAATCCAGCTTTCGATGACTCCAGGCAAATATCATTAATCACACGGGGCCCACCTCGCTCAGCAAGCGCGTGCACGACCAGATGATGGCTTTCCCCAACTCAATCCATCACGTACGTGTCGTGAGCGTGGGTCCTCGTACCGGCTGAGAGCCTCCACGTAGGGGCCCCGCTAAGTGAAAGAGTTACAACAGCTGTACCTGGCGCTGGTCTGCGCTCTCAGAGCGGCCTGGCTCCCCACTTAGAATGTCATCCGGCTCGTTTTAAAAGAGCGTCACGCCATGGAGCTCCTCGTTTGATGTATTGTTCCTCATCTTTACAATTTTGGGAATAACAGGTCTAACTTATCAATTTGGCACCTGAAATCCCACCGCTTACAGTTTTAGCACATCATGTGAGGGGGTGATGTCATCCTGTGACAGCACTTCCTCTACTCATTACGGGACATTTTTTAGACAGGCCAATAAAAAATGAGAAAGGGGGCCATTTCCAAAATATCCCATTTGCTTGAAAGTGAATCAAGTTATCGCCATTATTTCAGCACTGAGGTGTGCGGTGACAAGCACATTTCCGCCTCTCTCAGGAACTAAAGGCCACTAGGAGACCACCGCATGCCTTGGCCATACATAATCGTTTTTAATGTCTTAACATAAATGTTTACTGCGGATGGCATTGTGATGTTTGGCAGAAAACGTGTCCGTTTCGAAGAAAACATGAGGGCAGAAAAAGGGGAAAAACGCTATTGCTATTTGTGAGTAATATTTAATTAATGGCTTTCATAAATAATGAATAGAGCGGATGTAATTGCAGATGTTTTTATGATGACAGGCTTGGCTTCACTGGGCTTTTTTTTCTCCTCCCTCTTTTCAATTACCGTCCAGAAGAGGGGGAGGCAGAGAGAAGGAATGGAGGGAAAGAGAGAGAGAGTGAGGAAGAGAAGAAGTGAGAGAGAGAGAGAGGCTGGTGGAGGCAGAATTAAAGAGGCTTTTTGTCGCGTTTAATATCAATTCATTCCATGGACTGCTGACACAGGCAGTCCAGAGAGCCCAGGATTTATGGCTCCCTCTAATGGGCATGCTCAGAATCAAAGGCCTGTCGTCAGCACTACTTAAACCACTCCTCTCTCACTCCCTCGCTCCGGCCCTCTCCACTCCACTTTTAAAGACACACGCTCATTTACAGCTCTACAGCATTCGCTCTCAACTAGTTTGTTTCAGAAGCCAAATTTTTATTCGGGCATCAAGTGGCGACCCAACACGGCACCAAAATTTAAAACAAGCAATTTATAGTTATTTCTCGTATCTAATATGGTCCGCTTTTAAGGATAGCGATATGTCACGCAACCTGTGCGTGTTGGTTTCAGTCGAATTTGGCGAGCTTCAACAGTGACAGATGACACTGTAGAGTTTGATATCAACAGTAAACCGTTTCATGTTGCTATCCTAACAATGCAAAATGATACGGTTACTTGCATTTGATGTTTTTTTGCATGGTTTTATTTCTGCAATTGAGAACCACAGCTGTAAAGGGACACACACACACAGGACCGATGTGACTAAATTAGTCGTTTTGATCTTATAAGGCAGATTTGCATTACTACTAAGGTCAATTAAATCGAAGTTAGGTCTTACTCACAAATTGTACATACATTAAAACATTTGTGGGTAAAATTAGACATGCAGACAATTGTGTATGTCTGCAGACATGTATGAAGCTTGCATGTAAATATTAATGAATCTACCAGGTTTCTAGTAATGTAACTGATCCACAGAGGAAACACCCCAGACAGACGGAAAACAACAATGACACCGAGACATACAGCGGATAGGGATGATATAGCAGAGAGAGAAAAGGCTTGTAAATGTAAATTATGCAAAAATATGAAATCCATCCCATGAATTGAAGACTCAATTTCAATCCAGCCTTTGCTTACAGCAAGATTCAATCTTGAAAGAACATCTAAC
>JAUCMU010000021.1:11085831-11096220 GCA_032275025.1 Enteromius treurensis | reverse complement strand
AGATTCAATCTTGAAAGAACATCTAACTCAAAACCAGGAAGATTATGCAGCTATATTTTAAGGGGTCAACAATGGCAGTCAGACATTTGGTGCCCTTGGTAAGAAAAAAAAAATAAAAAAATAAAAAGAACAATACCAGTGTGAGTGTAAGATGTGTTTGTCAGGTAGTACACATTTTGTTCAGCATGAAATATTTTTTCTAAGTTTTTGGAGCAACATGACTGTGAGTTTTGTTCAAAATCCATAATAATGCTTCCTCCAATGAAAAAGTCCATGGTTGTCCCCTAAATCAAAACAACCACCAACAACTATTCTGTGGATGGATTTGTTCGTTACAAAAAAGCAGGTTTATGCTTTACAATAAATTACATGATGAACTGGATTCGTGGGGTAAACTTACTGTGTATGTATTTATTATATACTTCTCACTAGTTGCTTTTTAGCATCAGTATTATTAACATATTGACTGTTTATTAGTACATGTAAGGCACGTATTCTGCATGACCATATTCTACATCCCTAATACTAAACTTAACAATTATCTTACAAACTAGCAGCAGGTCAAAAGTTAATGGTTTGTTAATAGCAAGAATTGGATCATAAAAAAGTGGAAGGGTACATGTTTTTATCAGTTGACTGTCTCCACAAACACACTAACCTGCCCAACTGGGGGTCTCCATGTACAGCTGTGGCTGAGCAGTTGGGGTCTCACTGCAACCACCGAGGTGTCTGATGCCTGCGGGAGAGAAAGACAGCAAGAAGTTTTGAGCCTGAGAATGAAAGCCACACAATCACACGCAAACAAAAACATTTAATTCCTCAAAAAGTGGTATTTTAAATTTCCTTTGAATTAAGAAGTCCCGTCTACCATAACAAAGAAGGTGAGCTCCCAATTTACATTACAGATTGCTCTGAAATTCTTTGTTTTTGTGAATATGTTTGTGTTTGGACTTAATGTATTTTATTTTTTTTTCATATGCCCTTGTTATGCTAATGTGTGAGGGGATTGAGGAACAGTCAGAGGACCTGCAGGGTCCAGATAAGCTCAGAACCCCACCAGAACCTCCAAATCCTCCGCATGTATGCTTCATGCTACACTGGTGCTGAAGTGGATCTGTGGTAACATTTGGAGCACACACACAAGCTTTTGTGTTTTCACACATATTGTAGTTACGGATACACAAAGCAAAAAAAGCACTCTCCGGATACGTAACCGCCGGATGCTGCAAGTGCACAAGGCATAAATTAACCACAAACCCCTTTATATCCCGTTAACCCCTTCCGACTGGAAACAGTTAAGTCTGATAGCTGGATAAGAAGGATAATCATTCTGTTGGTCTGACCTGGTGAGAAAATGGGCCTGGTGTCACTGTTAATTTAAAATCGACTGAACTAAGGCAGGTTTGGCTGTGTGTACGTGATAGAAGGTGGCTTCAAATCACATTCTTATTTAGAGAAACATGGTGTTGAGTAAGAAATCACTTGAGGGAGGGAAGAAGAAGAAAAAAAAAAAAAAAAAACAACGGGGAAAGATGATAATGCTGCAAGTTTTCTTTGGACACAGAAAAATATACAACCCAACAAACACAAGGCCCCAGAGAGTGAATGCAGCACTCGGGACAAAAGACCCTGTTAGAGCATTACCGTAATTACACGGCTGTAATGGCCTCTATTGCAGGCTATTCAGATTAAATATGCATAGTGCCCTGTCCATATCCACAGTGTTGCTCCTATGTGTCATTTAATTGTTAGCATTAATCTAAAATATAGAGCTAATGTGTTTATTGAAAACAGCATTCTGCCGCACTGGAAATCGAATGCCTTTCTGTCCTTCTTGCGTGTCATTTTTTCTTCATCAACTTACTCACAACACATCTGCATTTTTTCCTGTTACCTCTGTTTGACTCTCTTCCCATCACCCTTTTCTTAAAGTCACAGTCCACCATTCAGTCATATGACTTTCTTTCTTCAATGGAACCGAAAGTATATGCTCTGAAAAACTTCTGCAGTTACAATAAATAAGGAATGAAATGACAAATGTAAAGCACCTTAAAAGTGGCAAAGTCTTATGAAGATACAGTATAAGTGAGAGAAACTAATTTGCTATTCACTTACTTCAATTACTGATTTGAACCAAGTGTTTTTGTGAAACAAGGATCTGAAAAATCTCAACTTTTTAAGCATTTTGATAAATACATACAGGTACTTCAAAAAAAAAATCTTCACAGAAAGTGAAATGTTGCATGATTTCTGAAGACAAAATGTGTATGCATAACTTTTATGATACTTCTATCATGCTCATTAGAAGCAACAAAGAATTAATCACCATTTATTGTTATTGCATGCAAATAAAAACAGTGCTCAGAGTTTCTTATGACATCTGAGAAGAGATAAGAGTAAATAATTGATGAAAGAAATTTGAATAACATTTTTGAATAAACAATTTTTTTTTAAATGACATCTAACCTGCATTTCTCCTTCCACCCAAAGTCCATTCTCTCTGTGTCTGTCTATCTGAAAGAGGCTATAGTTCTCTGCGGGGAAGTGTCTAATACAATTCCGAGTGTTCCCCTCTGTGGTCAAGAGTAGAACTGAAACCCGGAGACGCAGGAAGTCTTCTGGGAAATCCAGTTCACTACCGACTCGGTGAGAATTCATTTCTGAAGAATTTCGCTTCGCTTGCCTGAAAACAGGCTCACAGGGTGGCAATGAAAAACAGAGGTCTCCGCATGTCAACAAAACCCTGAGCGTATTTGTGTCCATCCACCGAACCCAACGTGTATAAACACAAATGTTCCTTTTCAAAACCTAGTGAGCTGCCTACGGAGACAGCATTTTAAGGTGAAGGCTGTTTCTAAAGATACAGCAAGACACCTCATTCAAATATTAAGATAACATTACATACACACACATATATATACATATATATATATATATATATATATATATATATATACAGCAGGCAGAGTGAGAAGATATCAATAATAAACAAACACATATTTCAATCAATACTGAAAATTTAACTAAATATTTTTATCCAAAATATTTGCATTTTGTTGTATTTATTATAGATTTAGGCTATCCCATGAGGCCACAGGAGAAGATCTGTGAATGACAGTCAGGCAATTAAGGCTGGTAGGTAGGTCACATAATAAATGTAATACGTATAGATTAAATTCATACGAAAGAACATACATATATTATTTTAAACTGCTGTGAAGTAATTATTCATAAGGAGTATGTACTCAATAAGGCGGGGCGATTTAATCGTCGATTTATTTATGCGCATTTCGCCAGTACCGGTTCTTTGATTAGCGATAAATCTCAATCAGCTGTTTTTAACATGAGCGGCAGTTTATACACAGAGCCATAGATCGCTGGCGAGCTACGCAATAACATCTTCAGAATCTGAAACGATTCATTTTCAATTTTGAACGGGATATTGCTTTGCTGGTGATCTACGGCTCTGTGTATCAACTGCCGCTCATTTTAAAAACAGCTGATTGAGATTTACCGCTAATCAAAGTACTGGCTATACTGACGAAATGCGCATGAATAAACTGATGATTAAATCGCCCAGCCCTAGTACTAAGTGAAGCAAAGCTTCCTAAATCAATAATTTATGGAGTTTAATCACAGTTATGATGCCACCTTAGAAGACAGCGAGGCAGCAAAAAGGCTTCCTCTTACCTGTACTGTTTTTTTACCAAAAAATGAAACCGTGTTTGAAGCGGGATTGATAAAAGTAATTTAAATCAAGGATGGAAGATGATAAATTTAGCTCGTTTACAACAATATACTACAGGTGTCTTAACGCATTAGTGTTTGTTGATATGTAAGTGCATCAGTGTTTCCATTGCGGCCTGACACTCAACCTTTTGAACAGATATTGATGGATCGCAAAGGATCTCACGCAATAACACAGACACACACACACATGAACAAAGCATGTGTATTGATTTCAACCGAACAGAGCTCATATCTCACAGCCCCCTGTCTCCCTCCCACACTGTCTCTCTCTCTCTCCCTGTAATGAATTACCATGCACTGGCTCCAGTATTTTTGGGAACAAGGCCAACATAATTTGTTATTTCATCATAAGTAATTAAAAGCTGTTTCTTTTCCTGTTGTGTCGGAGCTGATTAATTATTTGGACGGTAAAAAGGCATAAATAACACAGAACTGAAGAGTGCCATGGAAAAAACAAAAACAACAAAAACAATAAAACAACCATCACTCGGACTACACTGATGTCGCAAGCAAAAAGAAAATAGCATCCCACTAAAGTCTATTTGCCCAGCTATTTAGTTTCGTACACAGCAATAAATAAACCGTTGGCTCCTGTATGATGAGAACAGTGCAATAACAAATGTTATATCTCAACTATGAAAGGTCTGCGGCGTGTAAGCAGATGAAAACAAGGTGTCTGACATGTGACAGGCACATACAGTACCACGACATATGCATTTATTTCTGTTCACAAATTGAATGTGCATTTTAAGACAACATTCTGAGCCATGTGATACAGCAAGCAAGATTTAAATGAGATTTATGCAATTTCAGAAAAAGTGGCTGCAACAGTCTAATCACAACTGTGTGAGAGTGATATTACTTCTTTTTTTTTTTCTTTTTTTTAAAAAAAATTCAATAAAGCTTTTTATACACATTTACTTCCAGGAAACTACTTCTAAATTTACCCAGACAATGTAGAGGTCCGCTGCGCAACTGCAAATGCACACAGATTATTGTTTGAATGAAACTGTTGGGAAAATGATTAAAATGACCCTGTTTTAGTTTTTTGACTCAGTTAACTGAATGATTCAATGACTCACGTGAAACACAATTTCGAACAAATTATTCAAATAGGGGTTATGCCCAACAGCTTTCCACATTCTGTTAAACAGGCCTCACCACTTCCAGTTCAAGCATTTTGCATATGCTTCGTTTAATATGAAGCGGTTTTTCTCAAGATCCCCTCTAAGTAGATATAAAAATGATCATAACCAATGTCCACCACATATAAAGTTTTTTTTTTTTTTGTTTTTTTTTGTATTCTTATTTAACGAAATGCTTAACTGATCAGTAGATATCGTCATTATTTAATATGGCTTTTAAGATGGATGACTTTTTATAGTATAAATAGAGCGAGTAGTGCGTTCACACTGAAAATTCCAGAAAGAGCTGGACGATGCTCTTACACAACCGCAAAAAAGCAAAAAAGTGAGTAATGCATCATTCGGGAAGCAGTTGTATATTCCAGGTTTGGTCTTGATGTAACAAATGTATACAGATGTAACAATGCAGAGTTACTAAAAATGTGTGACTAATGATACTGACCTAACCTAAAAATGACTAATTAGGCATTTCAGACTTTACATTCTAACATTAAATGGACACATACTTTTAAAGAATAAAGGGTTAAAAATTTTGCTTGTTGCTACTTGCAGGTTTTCTTGAGCCTGCCAAGCAGATGCCATTGAGATAAATGTGAATGCTAATGGATAAATGTATCCAGATATTATAAGCTTACTTAGAATCCTTTAAATGTCCTATGATGTTATTGGCACAAAACATAATAACAATAATACTAAAAAATATATAATACAGATGGATTCATTGAATAATTCTATGTAATTGCAGACTGTAGGGGGGTGAAAAATGGCCAGAGCAGTGGCAAGGCATAAAAGAACAATTTAACTTTGTAATGCTGTGCCTGAATCCTTTCGGATTCTGCTTGGCTTTGTGAAGCAGATTAGTTGAGCAGCTTATACAGGCTTTGGTAAATAGAGTTGTAACTCCATTCATCCCCCATTCACAGAGTAAATATCCCCTTTCACACACACCAGAGCACAGTGGCACACACACTGACCTGGAAACACTTCTCAATTACAGACAAGCTGGAGCTCATCAACTCTTCCTACAGGGAGCCCGAATAGAGAGTCTGGACATAAATATTAAGCCTTGAACAGCCTGCTGTAATTTGATTTTCATACTGGGTCAATATATGAAAGCTGTGAGAGCTAATGTTCCTGTTCCGTATGGAGTTTCACCTCATATCGCTAGGCTGGGAATTTATGTGGCATGTATGTTTGCTTTTGCATGTGCTTGAGATTGCTGTCAGACTGTTTGCTGTACTTTGAGTTTTTGTTGAAGGATTAGCTCATCTGAAAATGAAAAACCTGTCATAATTGACTCGCTGAAAAGCTGATTGGCTTTATTTCTTCTCTGAGACACCAAAGGAAACCTGTACAGGCTATTTTTGTCCACGTACAGTAATTAGTGGCCATGGCATTTAAGCTTACTAAAGCACCATAAAATAGGCACGACTCACAAACTTTATGTGAGGAAAAGAGTTGTTATTCAATTATAATATCTATCATGAATTAACTTCCAGCCTTACTGAGTTAGTGAACTGAATCACTTAGATTTGTGTGGTTCTGGGAGCTCAATCTACTGCTTCACAATAATGATTAGTTCACAAAACAGATGCCATTACTTTTCCCAAGAATGAAAACCTAGGGTTGGTATTAAGAATTTTAGTGAAAACAATTTTAAAATAAGGTGTGTGACTCATTTTATGATTCTTTTATGATGGTTTTAAATCATTTTGTAGATTGAAAGTTTAAAGGATGCGTGATAAACTGAGGAAAAAATAAAAATAAAAATCATTCTGCACAATGTAGATCGTACAGTATTGGAATAACATTAGGTTAACGAAATAACTGATAGTGTTTTGAAACAGATCCATTTATGATATTTTAAAGTGCTTTTGAGTCATTTTAAAACCTTAACAAAAACGCTTGCAGGAAATATTTAGCCTAATATTTTAGGAAAGTCGAAAGGTAAAGTTGGAATGCCATAAGGATAAGTACATTTTTATATTCATATCCCATTACATCTCTTTCTTCTGACCAACACTGAATCTAATATATGAGCGACTACCACCCCAATGTTCTTCATCTCATATAGCTGTAGGTAAGCAGTAAATACCAGCTTTATCCCTAGCTAGTGGCTGAGATGTTTAAGAGCACGGCGTGAACTGCACTCTCACCAGAAACCCTGCTGAACCACATTTTGCAAATGTTAATGATGATTCCCAAATGCAAGACCACTGTGGGGACACTGCCTTTAACCAACCCAGCAGATAAATAATCGGAAGACGAGAGACACATAGACTTGACTGAATAGCCGATGCAATTGAAATCCTCCTTATTCTGGTATGCCGAAGTCTTCAAATTGACCTTCCTAAAATGAACATGAAACAGGATTTGCTACGGTATGGCGCGCCATCACCCTCCCTCATAACTGTAGCATCGCTGTGGGTTTGCTCTGTTTTGATATTGCATTTGTTGGGTAAAAAGATTGAATATACAGCTAATAGACATCTCCATTAAGACCTTAGTGTTGTCATTCCACTGCAACATGCACCCAATTTATGTTGGGCAGAGAGAATTCTGGGAAATGGAACACTAGGACGTCTGATGCAAATTGAACATGAGGGACACTGAATATTAAAACAGGCAAAGCAGCCCATTGACTGAAAGTGGGGGGAGAAATGGAAATTTAAATGAAATACGGCCCACCGTAAAAGGGTGAAAATAAAGGACCAAAACAAAATCAACAACAAGTGAATAATTACCAACAACAGCTTGGTTTATTTCCAGTTTGAGTTGATTTACTAAAACATAAATATACAATAAAAAGTAACAAGGGTGTAAAGCATGTTGTTAAAATTTATCATTTTAAGCAAAAAGAGCGAGATGTTAGGCGGCATGCGCCTCTGATCATGAAACGCTGTTGGTTTACCATCGACGGCTTTCTTCAGGATTAGGAAAACAACCTGTGCTTGCTTTATAGAGGCAGATGAAAACCGGGTTTTATGATAATTATTCCGAAGCTGTGTGGATTTAGTGAGTTGTTAAAGTGGAAATCGAGCCATCGTTGGAGGTAGTAAGACTGTCATCCTGTTTTCATTGGAATCCCACAGTATATCATTATATTACGGAACGGCCGTAATTATGTTGTCGTTGCAAACGTACGTTCTCTTCCTGAACATGGTGACTGAACCCAACTTTAGTGTCATTAGTCGAGAAGTGGTATTTCTAAATGTTGGTTTCAGCAAAAGCTGTTATTTTCCAGCTAGACTGATTTCAATTTATGTGCAATGCCCTAAAATAATCTCTGATTTTATTTGTGTAACAAACGTAAAGCATTTGGGATTGTTTGGATTCAGGACTCTTTACAATAGAGGCATTGTAGAAATAGTTCACCCAAAATTTTAAATATGGGGGAAATGAGTTTGTTTCTTTATCAAAACAGATGTGAAGAAATGTAGCGTTATATCACTTGCTCACCAACGGATGCTTGGCAGTGAATGGGTGCAGCCAGTCTACAAGTATTCACATGACTACAGTCCATCAATTGTAAACAATGTTTGATTCGTGCACATTTCTTTTCAACAGAAGAAAGTAGCATTATTTTCACTTTACGAGATTTGAATTGAGGGACTGAAGTTACTTGTAGATCATAGCTATTTGAGTTCAGTTGGATCCAGGTGAACAAGGAATGGATTCTGTTAAACTCATTCACATGTTGGATGGTCTGAGGGTACATTTCCAGCTAAATTTCATTTTTAAGTATTTCTTTACATTTTCGATGATATTATAAGATAACTTTATTTTTTTAAATGATATTTCTTACCATTAGAATCTATAGCTGTCAATAGAATAAAACAATTATTATTAATATGTCTGAATTATTATTCACCCTAGTGAAAAATAAATATACTTAAATGTATTTGAAATACATTTATTTCATGCCAAGTGTACTACAAATACATTTGAATATTTATATACTTGTATCAGTAAATCTCAAGCTAACTGTTAGTAAAATTAACAATAATAAAAAATTCATTAATTTGTTTTTTTTATTTTTTTATTATTGCTTAACGTTGACATCTTTAAACTTAGGCACCACTGTTACAAGTTTTTTTTTTTTTTTTTTTTATAAATGTCTTTTCATTTCTGATGCCATTGGATGATGTCTTTACGCAACCCATAATGTCACACAATTCAATCTGAATTGGTTCCTGCAAGTTGAAATTCACACTTGAGCCAATGCGAGTTAATTCATACCGGTGTTAAATGTGCTACAAATAACAAATAACTGCAACTGAAATGGCCCACTTCATGTTTGCGTGCAACGAAACTGAATGTTTGATGTCTTTGCAACCTTTGTTGACCTTACCTGACGGATTTGTACCAAGCCAAATGTGAGAACCACATAATGTAAAAGGTGATGTTATGGCAGCCATTACAGCCATTCCTATACGAGAAAAGTGTGATATAATCACACAACACAATGTACTGTACAAAGCACACCATTTATACAGTAGAAAATTCCAGCAAAAGAAGACTGCGTGAGGGTAAATAAAGGATGAATGAAGTAAAACCAAATAAGCCAGAGGTGCCTGTCACATTTTTGTGCGCTTCTGACTAGACAAATGAAAGAGAAGTTCCCGTGAGAGAACTGAGTATGTAATTCAATGCTTAATGTGTGTGTGCATGTGTGTGTTGGATGAACGAGAAAGATGCAAGAGGCGCACATCCATCCTCAGAGGTGAACTCGATTTCACGGGTTAGTGAGAGACGGGTGGTTTATTCTAGGAGGTGGGTGCTCTGCCTCGGCTTTATTAAAGTGTTTCCGTTCTCGGTCCATTTAGAATCAGTGTTTGCTGTTGCAGATGGCAGGCTTGAGCTCCTTTCACTCGTCACAGCTGCCGGAGGGTCCACACCTTTGTATTTCCCACCTAAATATCCACTCCAATGCAAGCTATCTCATTATCAGCACCGTTTATAGGTGCATTCTAAGTTGGATAAACCAATTTCTGCATTAAAGCTCTACGTTTTACAGCTTTACAAGAATCAACAGTTGCTAATGGAGCAGAATGAGATGCGCTAAACATGAACCCCTCTCACATACACATTCACACACAGTCATATATCAGACATATATCACTGTTCACGTGTAGGATGACCACCCCCCAGGAGCTTTTAATATTTAATGTAAAGATTAATCAGCCCTCTCATTATTTTAATTGTTCTTCCTTTATCCAACCTGTCAGAGTTATAGATTACCCCCCGTAGACGCTACCAGCAGCTCCCCGGTCAGGGATTTATGGGCATTTTTGGATCAGTTAGCCTCTAGTCATATTTCACCATTTTCTGACGAGCCATTAAAATGTCCCAGGTAATTAAACAATGGGCATCAAGTTCAGGTCTATCCTCTTTATCAGGCAGGAAGCATGCCGGGATAAAAACTCCCTTGCTGGTGATTAGCATGTTTAGTTAAAAAAAAAAAAAAAAAAAAAAAAAAAAAAAAGCGTAAAAG
>JAUCMU010000021.1:11067705-11081050 GCA_032275025.1 Enteromius treurensis | reverse complement strand
GATCTTTAAGTCCATCTCATGAAAAATCGGAGCAGAAACAAAGGTGTTGCGTTTATATTTTTGTTGAGTGTATATTCTGACCTTATTCTTTATTTGCAGCTACAGTGATTTGCACTGCACTTAGTATATTGTGTCTGTCGATATGTAAATGAGATGTTGCATCTGCTTCTTTTTTTTTTAATTTGCACAGAAATATTTCTTGCAGATTTGCTGAACACAAATTTATTATTTTAGAGGTGATCTTGAGTTCATTGGATTTTTGTTGGGAGGCATTTGTTGATCCACTTGATGGGGTGACAATTAGGACACCGTCTTCCCAGAACTAAGATTTAAGTAGAAGTATTCGTATGAACTTGAAAAAGTTGTATTCTCGCTAATGATATGTGCAAGCCTACAGATCTGCTTTTAAAAGAGTTTGAAATTAAACCAACACAAGCAAAACTAGTCAAACAAGTCATCCGTTTCCCTTGAGATGGAAACATCCGGCATTGAACAGGAGCATTTCTGTGGTCGCTCGCTGCTGATCTTCTCAAAAGCATAAAAAAAACCCCATGTCAGTTCAGTTCTGTAGCAAAAAAATGTAACCTAGAAAGAAATCTAAGGCTGTCTTAAACTGGGTTTGTATAATAGGAGCTTTTGTTCAGTTTGAAGCTCTAACTTCTTGTCATTTGAAAATGCTGTTGGCACACTTACAATATTTTAGGGGTAATTTGTTTACAGAACTGAATGTGTGGTCTAAGCTAAATAATTAATGATTCTTTTCCTCTAGTAATTGGTTTTGCTCAACCGCCAAATAACAATCTAATGTGAGCTGCCTCTCAAAGCACAAGTCTAATTTCAGGCATTTGGTGCAAATCTGTCACAGTTATAAGCTTAACACATGCATTACAAACTCACTCAGGGACTGGCTACAATGCAGAGTAATTAGTTTCACAATTTAAAGAACAGTGGAAAATCCATACGTTTCCACAATAGTCAAAATTTTAATCCATACACTTTTGACCCGTTACAAACCTTGATTGTTTCCTCACTTTAGTGGGTGACGCTTACTTACTTTTCGAATGCTTTGCTAAGCATTCTGAGATGCGTTTAAAAGGGATTCTACAGCTAACGCCACTGTCTGTTCTACCAAGCACAAACACACGAGTAGATTACCAACTAATTAATTCATTCACTCTAAATTCAGCAAGAAACATCTATTGCTCATTTGATGCAACTGAGTCAAAGGTATAGTGATTGACTAAATATTCCAATTTAAAGATGCAATGCATTAATGATGCGTTGCATTAACTCCTGATGCATTAACTCCACATATCACAAATACCAGGGAATCGATTCACTGGAAAATATACACTATTTTGAATGCAACTGAGATTTTACTCAATTTACTCCATATCATTCAAAACCTGTATGATTTTTCTTCTGTGAAACACAAAAGTTATTTTCAAGAATGTCTGAACAACACAATACTCCTTTGACTCTCATTGTGTGAAAAAAACAAAGTCATACAGGTTTAAAATGATAGAAATTATGAAAGAATTCTCCTTTTTGGGTGAACACAATAGTAAAAAGTTAAGAAATAAAATACATTTAAAAAACCTATAAATCCCAATGGAAGCAATGTTCTTTATGGAAACAGAACAGACATGCACAAAACATCAATAACCTTCCCTACTTAAGATTTCAAGACGTATTTTAAAAATATAAGGTGTTGGGAAAAACTAATAAAAACTACCCCGTCTAGCCTTTTCTGAAACCTTCAGAGACCCATCTCTTGATGGAATGAACTCAGAGTGGTTGGGAGGAGGTGTCGTTTGGGTTGGTTTCAGGTAATGTTAACTCTTTTCTCTTTGGTCTCAACGGCAGGAAGTGCTGAAGTCAGCAGAGGTCTTCTTGTTTGAGTGAGCCTTTCAGATAAATCAATAAAGCCACTTTCATCCTCTTTCTGATCCATTTGTCCCCTTCGTTCTCCACGCTCTGCTGATATGGAGCTATAGGAGAGGGAGACAGAAAGACGTTTTTGCTAAGCTGAAAGGCAAAGGGTGGCCTGACAGCTGCAGTGCAGGATAACCAGTGTCCAATCGGCTCTCGGCAGGTGACGGCGTCCATCATGGCTGCAGGCATGAGCAGCCATGGTATTGATGCAGGACAGGTGAGGTCCGCACTGGTGATTTGAAGAGCGGATGGCGGGCGTGCTAAATAAAATACATCACATCAGTGCCTGCACCTTAATTACACCTGTCAATCAAAAGAGCTCCTGCTTATCTGGAAACTGTCTCCTCATGCCCAAAAATAGTCTGTCTAGTTTGGCGGAGACAAGCCAGGTCCCAGCTCGCCTTTCACGTGCCTCGTCAGATTATTTTGGGCTTGTGATGGTCCTTTTACGACACCTCAAACATTCCATTTGGTCAAACAGATTGGCCGGTGCTACTTTACTCAAAAGGTAATTGTCTTTTTATTTGGTTTCAATTTTGTGAGAAGTAGATTTAGTCACACTAATAACATTTCAGTTGACTAATGAAATATGCGCCCAGAATTCAGCTTCAGAGCATGTGGTGTATCCTAAGCGGCTCCTTTTATGATATGTTGGTCCCGGAGGGATACAGTGCAATGATTTTATTACAGTAAAAGTAACAAAAACTACAGTAATTTCCACAAATGCACACTGTTAACAGAAACATCTGTTTAATCTTTCATGCAACTGCAGTATAATTCATATTCAATCAGTTTTCATTTAATTCATGCAAATTACATTATATTACACTTTAATTTAGTTTAAACTGTGCATACTTTAAACTCATTTAGAAAATTTGAGTACAAATACAGGATTTGTATACTTTTTATACCCAGCTTATTTACAAGAATGCAGAAATATCAATATATAACAGACCATTGCCTTATGAGTGATTCACGGTGACATTCTAACTAAATTGAGTAAATTCAAATAAGATGCGTCAAATAACTCAATGAATTTATTTTCGAGTTAACTAATAGCTAGCAATAGTGTATGCTAGTGCATGCAATTATTGTTTTACCTTATTAAATATATGAGACACAAGGGACTGGTCAGATCCACTCTTCACCAATAATGAATGTTTAACAGAAAATGCAAAAAAGGGGGAAAAACACTTGCTTGGCAGAATTAACTAGGTTTATGCAATATACCACAATAACTGCGTCCCAAATGACACACTATATACTTTGCATACTATGTATATACTTACATATAGTGTATACTTAGTATGTATGTACATAGTGTATACTTGCACATTATGTACTTAATCATGTAGTGTAAGAATTTTAAAAGGTTATTATCTCATTAATAATTGGGTAACACTTTAGTGTAAGGTACATTAGTTACCTAGTAAGTAAGTAAGTAATGTTTATTTATATAGCACATTTATCAACTACATTGGTTACCATGAACTAAGAATGAACAATACTTCTACAGCATTTGTTAATCTTAGTTAATGTTAATTTCAGCATTTACTAATGCATTATTAAAATCACAAAGTTTTTTAACATTAGTTAATGCACCATGAAGTAACATGAACAGTCCCCCTTCGCAACGTAATTTCGCACTTCATTTTTTGGTCATTTAAGTGCATTATCTGGGTATTTAAAATACACTTCTTCTTCGGAAAGTGACCCGCGATTATTTAACTTACACAAGTACACAATTTGGGATTCATCCAACCAGCTCCATGCAAAAGCATTCTGAGAACCAGAAATCCAATGATTAGTTCATTCAACAAAATTGGCTGATGTAGTCCCAACATAAATGGGTTGGGGAAACTTGCATTTTTGGAACTGAAAAGCAATTAAATTTAGTGACAAGAATTGTGTTGCATTGTTTGTTTAAAAGTAAACTGAAACAGTGAACCAATTGAATCGTTTCCAGTAAACTTTTGCCTTTGTTTTGTGTCACTCAGTGTCACTATATGGAAACGACATCATTCATGCCTTCAAAACCTGAACTGACAGCTAACCAGGAAATATTCCCCCAAGTTTCAAAAGTATCACACCAGCATGAAATAACTTGGAGAGAGAGTGTCAAATCAACACAAAGGCAATGAGAAAACACTCTAGCAAACAATAAATACATGCTAGAAAAGGCTATTTTCCCTACCCATTAGAGATGCAGAATATTTCACTTCCCTCAGAGAGAAATATATAAAAATATGGCGTTGGGACATAAACAAAAGCAGCATTGAGTACAACTCTTTACATGGCTCCCCGGCTCTCTATCTCTTTAATAAACGAGTCCCTGTGATCGAAGGGAAAGGCAGAAAGCAGCATTAGGATTAAAATGCAACAAAAAGATAACCGTATTCGTAAAAGGGGAAATTCGCTTTCAATGGAGGTAAATCAACTACGCTACTCTTTTCAAGCTTTTTGTGGGGATATTGGCTGCTTGCTGACTCTCCCAACTTGATGCCAGAGGGGAGGAGAAATGTATGTTCAATTCTGCTGTCCGCGCATCGCTTGGCCGGGGGTGTTAACACTGTCAGGGCACATGAGGCTCCAGACTATCTGTTTCCCTATTCTGCTTCATTCTCATCAAATTGCTTGTTTTATTTATATCAAATGATATCTCGCTCCCTGCGCTCCCTCGCTCGGCTGATAACGCACCCCTCTCCGTCCCCTGCGTTCGCCCCCATCCCCCGATACATTCTATGCAATGTATTGCTTGCTCATTGTAAATAAAACATAAAGCTTCCTCTGAGCTCCTCCCTTGAGCCACCTATATTTCTATTTTTGCAAAGAGCAGCAAACCTTATACAACGCTGCTGCCACAACACCACGAGCAAAGACTAACTTTATATGTCTGAAATATTGAAAAGGCAACTTTAAAAGCACTATTGTCCCTGATGTAGATATCACAAAATGCAGCATTGATACAACTCTACGACTCTATGATTATAAGCGTATCAATCATATATTTCCTTGCTGTCTGTTGTAGACAGGCTTCTCTCTCTCTTTCTTTGCAAAAAGGGGTTCAAAAATCTGAGAGCATATATAAAAATGCAGACTTTTTGTACAGTACCAGAATAATACAAATACAAATTAGTGAAAAGTACAAATTAACAGGGTCAACTTGATACATGTCCACAAGGACTTGAGCAGAATGAAGTTTGTGTAAAACATGAAATATATATATATATATATATATAAAACACAATATCATTCAGTACAAAGAGTAATCATAAGTACTCATAGCTTGCTTAATATATAATGTAATATAAAAAAAATGTGATTTAAATGCATTTTATTCCTCTGAGCGTGCAAATAAAACTATGTTAAAACAATGACACCCCCTAACGTCACATATAAATCTTTCTCCCTCATGAAGAGACTTACGGATGCATACACACGAACATGTGTTTGCCAGTTTTCTGAACATGAAATCTATTAGAGAATCAAAGCCGAACTATAGCACCGCGATCTCGTCGCACATATGTTATATCGCCATAACAATTCCGAGCGCAACACGGATAAATGCTCTTTTTGGCTGGCAGCTGGGGAATTTGAATAGTGTGTCTTTCCAACGCGTTTCATGAAGTGCTTAAACCCACCTCAGGGTTCTGAGACGCCTCTCATCTCCAGCTGTCGGCAGCGGAGGGGTAATGTTGATTGATGGAGGGAGGGAGGGCTAGACCGATGCGCGGTGCAGTCGGAAGGCAGAGGAGCGAATGGCTAACGCTAAACTTGACTCACTCTGTCATAAAGCCCATATAATTGTATCATGGACATGACACTGTCGTAATCATCCATGGCAGTTTATGTCAGCTGGTGACAAATGACAACGATTTACCAATGGGGTTAAGCCACACAGAGGACAGACACGGTCAGGGGATTATGATTTAGCAAGGGGGTTCAGCAATGCAATAAGGACCCATGATTCACCAGGGTAGGACAAAGCCAGAAAGAGGACATCTTTGATTCAGTATAGTTACAAGCCAATGAGTGAACATTACTCACCAATGGGCCCAGGTTGACATCAATGAGCTTGATAAAGCGATAAAATGATTTAGAACAACAATGAACTGGGTAATTATGTGCTGTAGCCTGCAGCGCCCGACATACTCTAGCATAACCTGACACGAATCTCTCTTTGCCTGTGCAACAGTCTGATGTCTGGTGTATCTCAAAGCACAAAATATGTCACTAAATGTCAGTCTCACTGGAACTGTTCTATTCTAATTCATCACGGCAAATATCAATCAATGCTATATGTATGGTTTTGGGGATGTGAGTATTTACACCCTAACCTTTGACTCCTGACGGCCCGCTGGTGAGAAGCCAGGAGGGAGTACTTCACTCCTCAAACTAATGAGCTATTGATTTGTGTGAGATAGCCTGGAGAAACTGGGGTGTGGAAGAGAGCTGAAGATCTGGTTTATGTGTGACTGAGCGATGTATGAAATCATTCGCACTCCGCGAGGAAGACGGAAAAAGGAAAGCGCATAGCCAAAGGATTACGTGACAACATTCTCAACCCATATAACCTACGCTTTCAGAAGCGAAGTTATGTCAAATTTCAAGGTGCTTTTAACATACAGTATACTATCTTCAAAAAGGGACAAGACAAAAACTTAACTAAGAAAATGAAGGTTTCAGTTGGGATTTTTTGAATGCAACAAAACAAAACAAAACAAAACAAAACACAAAACAAAACAAAAAAGACAACTTGTTATGCAACATTTTGTCTATTCAAAACAAAACAAAACCAAACCAATGACTTATTTAATTTGTTGTTATGCAACATTTTGTCAGTTCAAAACAGGACAAAACAAAACTGTAAATCAAAGCAAAACAAAAACACATGTAACTTGTTGGCATCCATATTTAAAAAAATCTATCACAAATATTTAAGTGTATGCAAACATGTTTATAGACAACTCATACTGAAAATATGTGTTACTGTAAATACTCAAACCTGCACATTTACAGCAGCTGTATGCATGAACATTTTTTTATTTACTTTCATGACATGCTAGATTCAACTACCTATGCCATACAACTCTTTTATTGTCAGGCATATTACAAACATCAAAAGGCTAAAGGCACGTTTGAGAAATCTGCATCGTGTTTGAAAGGCTCCCTCACTCAGCAAGTATGGTGTCTCTTTAATTCCTCAATGCTCCTCCATACATTATCCGGCATATTGCATGTCAGCAGCAGTGCACATAAAAGTTGATTTTTTTTAGAGTTCGATGTCCAGAAATGCAACAGAAGCAAAGTTCTTTGGAAAGGCAGGCACTTTTGTTGTTTTATGGTCCAATTTTACTATCTAATGTAATAAATGAGCACATTAACTCGACTCACTATATAAATAGTGCATGTGTACGTGTTAATGTGTGAGGATGCGTATGGCTTTTAGTGGCTGCTATACAGTGAGCCAAAGCATTTGCTTGTTTGTGACCAAGTCTGTGTAGTTTCTTACCCCCCTCTCTCTCTATTTTCCCGTCTTTTATACGTTGTGTTCTGGCGCATCGTGTTTTTGTTTTTTTTTCTCTTTCCATGAAAATGACTCAATGAATGTGCCAATGTCTGGAAGTTAATACCCGATGAATTAATATTGTATGGTTTCATAACCACTATCCCTGCCTGTGGGTCAAAGCAAGGAACAGGCGAACACCACATGATTTATTTGCTTGCCGTGTAATTTTGTGCAAACAGACATTATTGGTCTGAAAAACAAATTATTGTATGGTCAAAAAACGCTGTATAAAGTGGCACTGTTACCAGAGCCGCACTGCTCATTATAGGTATCGGCATTCCCTTGGGTGTCTTTGTAGCCGTCTGTAAATTTGCATTGCAGTGATTTACCACACGGAGAATACTGTGCATTTCTTTATGCATTTCTGTTCATCTTTTTTCCCCCTTTGCAATTGTTGCATGTTCTGCACTCTTTCACTGCTGCTAGTTTTTAGTTTAGAAACAGTTTCCGAGCTAAAAAAGGATAAACAAAGATTTCAGTCACCGCATTAGAGATCTAGGGATCAATGTCATTTCAATTCAGTCATCTCAATGAGAGTGAATCAAAGATTTAAGTGAATCTTAAGTGAATGCTCTCTGCTCTTATAAAGGAGACGGCTTATCTTGGTTTACAGTATCTTTGTAAGATAAGCTACCTTTCATCAGCCTTATATCCTGTTCATGTATGCAGTCCTTAACACACAAATGCATGAATAAATACAAGCAGAGATGACATCTTTGTGCTTACCTATTTATGTATACTCATAAAAATATATATTTTATTTTGCAGTAAAGTCATACAGTAAAATAGCAATGCAATTTAATATATACTTCATATGTGTCATGCTATAAAAAAAAGTTTATTGCTTATAAAACACATACACATATATTATTTATTTTTTATTTGCAAGAACAGCTTATTTTTTATAGTGTAAACTCTGTTCATGACTAAGGTTTGTGTACGTTACACCATTACAATTAAAGGCAAGCTAAAAGGGAGAAATCAGGTATGACAGCTAGGGTAAAATACTAGAATTATAGTGAATATTTAATGAAACTATATACAGTAAGTCCTAAAACTTACATAACAAGTTAAACCTTAAAACATTTGCCTTCTATCGGTGGTTGTTTTATTAAATTACTGGCAATAAGAAGCGTGCATTTAAAAGCATGAATGTCCGAGAAAATATTAAAAGCAATAAAATGATTTGTTTGCTTTAGTTTAAGAGATAATTGCTCTGTGGTTTGATTTCCTACTCTTCATTACATTTTAATAAAAGGCAATAACAATGTCTCCTTTCAGTGAGAAAACACCCTCTATTGATCATTATCAAGGGTACAGACAATAAATTGAATAATAAATTTTTAAAAGTGCTATATTTGAGAAGACCTAATTATTTGGATGAAAGAAACATCCCATTGGTTTCCTGTGCACAATAAACAATGTCAGAACCCATCAGATACATGCACTCTCAAAATTCTAAAACACTCTCTGGAAATTAAATCATCTCATCTAAGGTCTCTTTTTTCTGTTCCTCTACTCCAGTTTTCTGTAATGTTAACATTATTCACCCAGTCTCACCTGACTCTGACTGGCCAAGAGGAGTTGAAACATGCGGCCTGACTAGTTATCATTTCAAAGCCACAAATATCCATACTCTCATTCCTGTATATATCAGCAGTGTAGGCCTCCAATCCCTGAGCTGAAAAGTCATCTCAAAGTTAGACCTAGCTCTTTGAAGTTCCACCAACAGAGACCCAAGCAATGACAGCATTCAACTCTGTCATTATTCAACCAGGAGAGAGAAAATTAGCATAATCTACAGAATATGCGTCCATGCTTTTTTCCCCCTCTCTATTCTTCATCCTATTGGGGAAAAGGGTTAATTTACTATTTAGTATTATATTTAAGATTTATGCTTTGTGTATAAAAATAATAATAATATTAATTACAGCGTTCAACATTGTCATTATTCAACCAAGAGAGAGAAAATTAGCATAATCTACAGAATATGCATCAATGCTTTTTTACTTATTTATATTTTCTTTCTCTCTATTCTTTATCCTTTTGGGGGTGGGACATTATATTATTTTTATATTTTAGATAAAAATAAAAAAAAACTAAACTCATATATATTATATATGTGTGTGTGTGTGTGTGTGTGTATGTATGTGTATTTGTGTAACATTTTAAAATAAAAAATTATTATTATTTGTTGTTGTTCTCATTATTATTATTAAATCATTAAATTAATAGAAATTATATTATTAATTGGATATTATTTAATAATAGTATTATTTTCAATGAACCAATAATGAATTAATTGCATAATGCACACACACAAATAAATAAATATATATATATATATATATATATATATATATATATATTTACACATTATTATAGTTTTATTAGAAAGATAAAGAAAAAAAAGAAAGAAAATAAACAATTTGGTTTATTAATAATAATAATAATAATAATAATAATAAACCAGTTAGATTACTTATTAATTTATATTTTGGTTTATAAAAATATCATAAAAACACAAGGAAAGTTTCCCTAATAATACCGTATTACTCATACTACTACTCCATTATTATTAATATTATTATTAAATGTTTTTTTTTTTATTTGAATGATTTTTATAATACAATAAAGAAGCTAACTGATTTGGTAGAAGAAGAAGATTATGTAAGGCCTTCACTTAAAAACTTTTTAGATGATCAGCAGTTAAACCAAAGTAGGGGTCTGAGAATTGACCTTCGGCTGGCTCTAAACGATTCTTTAGGGGAATTTGACTTTGCTTGGAGTTCTGCACCACTGACATCGCAAGCGCTCCCAGATCTACACTTTGTTATTTAAATGCTCTTCTTCATCTCACCTTTGGAAGTGGAAAGTGCGCGAGGACCGGAGGAGAGGAGTTGGAAGGGTGTGCTCCATGGCAGGTGCCTTCTGGAATGACCTTGGAAGTCACTCAGCAGCGAGTTACCCCCGGTGATAGGGCCTTCACTGAAAAGTTGGCATGGCCGCTGCCCCTGGCACAGGCAACGATCCGAGAGAGCCCAAGACTGGGCTCCGGTCCCACTGGAGCCCGATAACGATCAGATGGCAAGCTCCAGGCTGGCATTTATTTGGGATACAGTTAAGGAAAGTGATGGCCGCACAATCATTGACTGTGTCACTTGATAATGGCCCGAAGCAAACAGGGTTTGGTAGACTTGCATTCCTCACAAGAGTGATTCATTTGTTCTGCTTCCATGCGGTTTACTATCCACTGTGTATCTCGTAGTCTCTCTCCCCTGGACATCCAATACTCGCCAAAAGATTTCCAATTTCACTTGGACAATGGCCTCAGAGAGCTGTAAAAGACCATTGATTTGGACCCTCCTGCAAATATTCTCCCTAAACAGTGAGAAGCATCTTTCAGGCCATTTTACATCTTAATGGATAAACCATTGAGCCCCGCTTGATTGTTTAACTAAGAAAGTATATCATCGAACCACAAGGACCATTTGCACAGGGGCCTTCTGGGATGCCGGGCACAAACAGTCAGACATTACAAAAGCGGAGATAAATGCTCCAACGTTTCCATGAAGACCACCGCAACAGGATCTAGCCAGCAGCGCCGGTGGAGGGATAGTTAGAGAAGGACATCATTAGGGGTGGGATAGCGGGAAGCAAGAAAAAAAAAAGTGTGTGTGAAGACACAAGCCGTCGACGTAAAGGTCAGGATTGTTCCCTTCATTTGGAAATCTGTGTTCACGCTAATTAGCTTTGGCCGGGCCAATAAAACATCTATTCAACAGAACAGATAATAATGTCACCATCTGAAAACAAACAGCAACACTCCCCCCAAAGAGCAAGAAGCAGCATGGAAGAAAGTGCAAGACTACTTTAAATTGTCACAAACCCTGTACATCTCAGCCATACCATTAAGGCAACCTTTTGGGAAATTATCTCTGACTGCCCAGGAGCAGCAGGACAAGTGGAATATCAGTTAAGGATGGGACACCTCGATTCTAGCTGTCTTAGTTAATATTGTTCTCTAGATGGACTTTTAATTGCCTTCTCCAAAGTCTTCCTCCTCAAGTCTTCACGTGGTATACGGCTGAATCCTCTCGGCTTCCTAGCAGGGCTCGAGCTCGAGGGATTCACGCCGCTCCTGTGAACAGGACCGGACAGGGTTATTAGAAGATAGAAGATTCGAGATTGGCCCTTAGCTTGTGTGGTAGCTATTCCAAGAGCGCTTTCCTCCACTGAGCAGTACGCCATAAGGGACTATATGAAATCACAAGCTGTTTTTTTTGCACTCGCCGCAACAGAAATATTTCAAAGCGGGGTCTGCGAGGAGCTGCTTTGTGTGCCAGTGTTGTGGGGGCTGGATCTGGCCATATGTCAGAGCTCACTGCGAGAACAGCCTGGATCTGCTGGGGCTGGGACTCTCCGCTAGGCGATGTCTTCTCTTCCAGCTCTCTGCTCAACCCTGAGAGACCTGATGTCACCCTGTGCTGCCTGCTACACAGCAGTTGGTTGTGCCCAAACACACACACGGGGGAACAAACACACAGTTCCACCCACACATCGAGTGACAACAAACACAGACTATGCAAACACTCCACATGGCCGAGGTCAAACTAGCTATTGCATCATCTAGATATTGTCTGAAGTAATTACAAGCATCTGGTTGAAGCAGTCCTTGGTCTTGACACCCTGTGTTTCTATAAAGCTAATAGGGGCAGAAGTAAAAAAGAAGCGCATACACATGTACAGTGTCCACATTGTTAAATCTGTACAGTGGCCACAAATATAATTCTTCTTCTTTTAACTGATAATAACTATTTTAATGACCAGTTTTTGGTACTGTTCACAAAACTCAAAAACATAAACCCCCAGTTTCACAGACAAGGCTTAAGCTACTCCCAGACTAAATTGCATGTTTGAGTGTTTTCAGATGAAAATATCTTGCTACCATTTGCTAACATTTTGCAGATATGGTTATAACACTATTATAGAATTTATTTTAATTGTAAAATTACTAAAGATAAATGCAATAAATTGGCAGCAAATGTAGCTTATTCTACACACCTCCAAGACCACCAAGGTATGTGAAGGGGGACCAACAGTTTGAACACTTCATGTATTAAAAAACATATAATACAAGATCTTTGTCTTATTTAGCACCCAAACGTATTAGTGTGGACTATTAAGGGGAACAATCTACCTAATACTGTTCTGGAGGCAGGCACACTCGGTCAGTTTAAATCTCGATTAAAGACACATCTCTTGCAGATAACACACTAATACACATTTATTAATCAAATTGCTAGGGGATTGTTAGGCTGCATTAATTAGATCAGCCAGAACCGGGAACACTCCCCTTAACACACGGTGTACTCGTTACATTGTAAAAAAAGAAGGGAATCTACACTAATATTATTATAATTATAATATTATTTTGTTTCTCAGTCCGTATCCAGATCAGATGGTGTATCAGCACAAAGAGATGATCTTCATCGGAGACCAGAACACACAATCTTCACAATCTGACATGTCTTTAAAATTATGTTAAGGGCTGGGCATCCGGCCATGAGGAGAACTGGCCCCAACTAAGCCTGGTTTCTCCCAAGGTTTTTTTTTTTTTTTTGTCCATTCTTTCACGAATGGGGTTTTGGTTCCTTGCCACTGTCGCCTCTGCCTTGCTTAGTTGGGGGAACCTAATTTCTAGTTATTTTTAAATAGTTTAATAAATAGTCCTTATAATTTAACCATCACTCTATTCACTTTTAAGTGAAGTGAAGTGAAGTGAAGTGACTTGTGGCCAGGTATGGTGACCCATACTTGGAATTTGTGCTCTGCATTTAA
>JAUCMU010000021.1:11054439-11067605 GCA_032275025.1 Enteromius treurensis | reverse complement strand
TGGTTATTCACTAACCCCACCTACAATCCCTGCCGGACCTGGGCCTCGAACCTGCAACCTTTGGGTTACAAGCCCAATTCCCTATCCATTAGGCCACGACTGCCCCACAACTGCCCCACGACATTTTTTGATAATGTTCAGTGGTTTGCAATAATCTGTATTGTTAAAAGCGCTATACTGTATAAATAAAAGTGATTGATTGATTGATTGATTGATAACTGCCGTAAATTGGTGGAATTGTCAACCAACTCAAAAAATAAACTCAGCCACACTAAATTGAGAGGTGCACATGAACAGACCAGTCTCAAACCGAACCATCAATCAAAGTTAGAGATTTTTTTATTAATATTTGGTTGGAAAAACCTGTGGAGGTGAGTTTTACTCCAAAACAGCATTTAGCGTTAAGCTGCAGACCCAGTGATGAGTGACACTGATAAACTCGTGAGTGTTTTCGTACGTTCACCCAAGAGAAGATGTAATGGGACAGACAGCTAGTGAACCAAATATCACAGCTGAGATGTTCGAGCAATCATCCTCACTGGACTGTTTCCGCTCACATTCGGGAATTCTCAGTCGCTATCCTCTTCATCTGTTTTCCTATTAAACAAAGCACTGTGTTTTCTTCTTTGGTAACAAATTCTCCTGCCTCCACCTCCTCCCCTTCTGTCAGAAGGCAGGGCTTAATGCTAGAGCTCCTTCCCACTGCGTTTCTGCACAATTAGCTCCACAGAAACTGGGGAACAGCAGCTGAGTTGGAGAACCAAGATGGATGATTGAAGTTGTGAAGGTGACGGGATGGCAAAAAAAGAGAAAAACAACATCAGCCATCAGCTCGCAAAGCCTGGGAGGAAGTAATAGTCCCTGTCAGCCATAAAACCCTTCCATAGAGGTGCAGGCCACAACTCCATAAGGCTCCCCAATTTCTGCAGTTTCCTTCATAGATAGTCAGCTTAATTACCCAGCAGGCCATGCATGTGGGGGCAAAGCCATTGTTAGAGACAGAATGACATATGCACTCAGCAGCAGAAATGCAGCTGGACAGATCAGAATCATGAAGCGGGTTTTGAAATGTGCTGACTCCTCAAGACAACCCATAGTTTTCATGCCCTTTGTAGAAGTGATAAAGGTCTGGAGGGGTGAAAATTAATGGGTTTTGTCCAAACGCTAGTTCAACAGGCCAATTAGTTAAATTAAGCTACAACTGTACAATATTAAAAGCAGTAGACCAATCCAGTTCTATCCAGTCTCTAAAAAAACGATCTTAGGACGCTGTCGTCAAAAATAGATCATTTAAACAGAGCTGATATTTAATTTCCGCCATGTTTCACTTCATTTTCACCCTTTTGTTTCATTTAAGAGATGGATTAGCATATGTAACGTTGCAATGTGATATATCATTTAAATAAAAGGAGTCTCTGAGAAGTGAACTCAATCAAATCCTTACTATTGAGTTACAATTGATAGTTCATTCATTACAGTCTACATTTTTTTCCATTTAATCTCAATTAGCATTTTACAAGTTGAACATTGTCCAATAAACCCACTTTTTCTTATATTATGCAATTTATATTCATTTTGTTTATTGATATTGCTGGTACGAAAGCGGCAGTAAAGAAACAGTTTCTCAGCATTGCTAACTACGAAATATGATTATGGGGACACCAGGGAACATTTTGCTTATTGTATGTATAATGCATTTATGTATATTTTATCACAGCCAAAAACTGTTTCCTTTTCTTATATAGCATTAATACGCATGCATTGTAAGTGAAAGAAATGTATACACATATAATGTTGTTTTAATCCAACTGTGACATCTCAGGCCTAGAGAATCTAGTTAATCACCTTCTTGCTTGTGTTTTATAATGATGATTTCAGCATAATACTGATCGTCCTTCCTGCCCTCTCTGACACGGTCGCTCCTTTTATCCCTCTTTTCACTCTCTCTTTCTCTCCTCTTTTCTCAGCCCACCATTCTGCCCATGTGCCAGCAGTGTTTAATTGCCGTGTCATAATGAAATCTAGTTTGATGAAGAACAATTCAGGCTCGGGCACCGCCTAATCAAATTAACCAAGTCCTTTTTGATTTTCAATTATCTCGTTCAGCCGAACGTTTCCTCCCTGGCATGGATCGACTATGACTGGAACTTTACAAAGCTAGAACAATGCTGCCTAACTATCATGTCGGACAGTTGACATGTATCTCCAAAGACATCCCCTACTGACCATGTGGAGTTTTCATCATTAGTGCATTTTAACTTTAAACCGTTGCATCTGACCAAACTACAAGACCATAACCAAGGCAATGTCCATAATCACAATGCTACATGGGTTAATTGTTTTCACTTTTTATTAACAGCGCTTGATCTGTGCATAATATTTAGTATCTCTTTGATTTTTTTACTGGACAAAGCAGTATTATGGACAGAGGACTAAAGTTAAAATGTTTTAATAAGGGATTTGTTTATTACAAACATGCAGCTTTTTAATAAGACATTAATTGATGGACTGGGGTCATGTAGATTACTTGTGGATTACTGTGATGTTTTTATCAGCAGTTTGGAGTCTCATAACGGCACGCATTCACTGCAAAGGATCAACTGATGAGCAAATGATGTAATTCTAAATTTCTAAATACATTAATTGGTGAAGAAACAAACTCCAATGCCATTTTTGTGCTTGTCTGTCTTAGAGTAGTGTTTTTAGGTTCTTCGCATTTCAAGTAAGATGCAATTTTACTTAACTTTGTTTGAGATAAGCAAGTTCCACACCGAACCATTCACTAGCGATCACCTCCAATAAAAATACTGTCCAATTTGCTTTGACTTGCGCCAAACTACTGTTGTGACAGTTTCAAAGGCAGGTGCCTAGTTTGCTCTCTACCTTGTAGGGTGATGCTACCTTAAATGGTTTATACATGAAAAGCTTTACTGAATCCATCAAAGCGGATGTACCCTGCAGAGATGATACACGCTGCTTGAGGGATTACATCAACTAGGCCCTACTTAAGGGCAGCCAATAGTTGGCCACAGTGAACTCCTGCCGAGAGCATGTCAGAGGCTGTAGAAAGCATCTCGACAAGTGCAGACAACTTGTTGCCCCTGGCACATAGACTTCACTGACAGAGAAGGAAGGAGGAGACAGAAGAAATGTATGCTTTTCCAGACTTCAGGAAAACCTGCACTTGTGGTGTCTTCACCATCTCACCTGCACCTGACCCTGTTCCAAAAGCACCTATCTCTTCTGCTCTTGTGGCAGCCTTCTCTGATTCAGTGACATTCACTGCTGGTCAAGAAGAGCACAAAGTAAGGGTCTGTGGGATTCTCTTCACCATCTCTTCAATCTAATACTAATTTACGTGAACTTATATATAAATATTTAGTGACAGAACATTCTCTTAGAAAAAAAAAAAAAAGTTAATACAATTCAAACATGTAATGTGTTCCATCAGACGTCTTTTTTGGTTCTTTGAGCTATGAACCACACACACAGAATTATGGAAATCATAAGTTCTGACCAATTGTTTGAAAGCAGTCAGACAGCTCGTAATGAATGGAGTTGGTACTAAACATTAAACAACTCTAACAGGCTTTCCTCAGTAACAACAAAGGCAATCACATAGAGCAGTAATGCAGAGCAGCAAAAATCAATTAAGCAACTTTTGAACCTGCAACCTCTCACATGTAAAGCAAGCAGCCTACCTCTAAACCACAACATCCCTCATGAAGCTGAAATCCTGAAATTGCCTCTAGTAAAGTGCCTGTGTGAATTGACGCTGCTTTAATTACCTCCATACTGATGAGACGTTCAATCACGTATTGTACATCCAATTGTTCAACTATATCTCAGTGCACATCATATTTCACCCTCAGCACTCCTACATCCTGCGGCCTTTTACTCTGGAGACTCCAATTATTACAGCAGGGAAATTAGTTGAGAAAAATTATCCACATTTATAGAGAGCACACAAAATATCAAGAGGAAATGGATAATTATTTGCGATTTTTTTAAGCAGTATTTTGTTTTTGTCATCCTTTTTTCATCCTCTGACTGGAATAGAATTTGATCAAGAGAAATAATGCAGAATTAGGAAAATGTGTCAAACTGTAAAACTTTTATTTTAAGCATTTTAAACATGGATTTTACGTACAGTACAAAAGACTATCAACAAAGCAATGATGATAAAGCATATAATGATAAGTCTACTTAGGTAAAATGACTTTTCTTGTTAAGTACAGTGTTTAGTATTGCAACACTATTGCACTATCACACACACACATATATTTTTTATTTATTTATTTATTTTTTTCATTATAATTTTAATTCATGTACATATTTTATTGCAATTATTTAATTCCATGCATCATTTGCGTTGTATTTGATTTCGTTATAATCTGAGGTTTAAAAAACAAACACTGAAAAACATTTTAAAAAATGATTTTGTTGCAGAGATTAAAACTGCTCAAGCACTGTTTCCACACAAATATGCTCCAAAACATACACACACAGTATTTCACATGATCACACATCAGAGTAGGTTAATAAACCCTTCAAGACTCTCATGTGGCTCAACACTAAATTTTCCCTGTGCATAAGGACGCTGGCACACAGCTACACCATTTCACCAAACAACTCAAACAAGGGGACCGTAAGGCGATGGAATCTCGTGAAATAAGATGGCGAGATGGTTTACAGTCTCTCTATAACTGTACGTGAATAAATCCAAAGTGTCTGCAGGGCAGGTCAACAGTATGAGATGGGAATTCAGACTCCGCCTGCAAGTGCGAGTGTGCATGTGCGAGTGTCAGGCAAGGCCATGACAGACGTGCACTGGTGCATTTAGCCTGGCCCTGAGTTACACTATGTCATTGAGAGCTGTCATTAGCTCATGCAGAGCACAGCTGAAAGAGAGCGAGAGCCTGGGGGTACGGATTGTGAGTGTGAGTCCCAGACTACACGTGTGTATGTGCGAAAGACCGTGATAAGCACAGCATATTAACACTCTTAATCTTCTTCTGCATGTCGGTGAGGGACTGTTTCACGGTTATTACTTCTGTTCTTTAGGGGAAGATCTCCTCGGTGATGAGATGTAACAGCTAAGGTAAAACATTAGCCTGTGATGCATGTTGGAAAATAGAAGATTGTGGTGGTGTGTGTGTGCCATAACCTCCTGAATTTTTCAACCAGAATTGAAATGCCACCCTATTATAAAGATCACGGTGCATTGAAAAAGTATATATATGCACCACGCACCCTATATCATCTCCTAGTAGACAAGATGCATTGTAAAGATACATTGATTTCATTACACCACTGCACTGGAATGATCTGCACCCGTGTATATTCACGGCTGGAAGGTGGACATCAAAAATCTTTTTATTACTTTTATTTTTTTTATTTATTTTTTGTGAAAGTACTGATACAGACTTGTCTATCCTGTCTGGATTGACAATGTTCGGTTCCCCCTTTTAAGCACCTGGCAGCTGAGACGTCTTTGAAGATGTTGTTTTGCCGTTTGGTTGTACTTCACCTACCAAGTGAACACACTATGACATGCAACCAGCTGGCAAGCCGTCTTAATCCTTGCTTTTGATGTTCCTTCAAACATGCTCTTATCTCTTGAAATAGCTATTTAATTAGAATAATGTTGCTCAGTTTCACCTTTATCAGCATATTTAAGTCAAACGCACACATTTTTTGCAGGGTGGTGCCCCATTCAGAACTGAATTTTTATTTGAATCTGAATTCGAACTAGTTATACCATCACGACTTAGAATTGCAATTCAAATTTCAAAGGAAGTAGAATTCAAATGATATGAAATTCAAAGCCTTTCTGAAACTTTGGATAGATATGGTCATACAAAGACATAGATAGACATGTGTAATTCAGAATATTCAAATAGCACCACCTTTTTTCCTTTAAACTGTTCCCGCATTCTCAAATGCCAGTGCGGTTTCACCACAGAGACGTGTGTGTAATTTTCTCAGGTGACCTCTAGTCCAATCCCATCCAGGATTTAGGAGAAGCGTTCCGTCTTCTCCCTTTACATTGATCGGTGGTGACGGCCCCTTTGCGTACCATTATCTAGCCACAATAGAAACAAAGAGGACACGATCACACCTGCCAATCAATCCAGGGTAAATATTTGTGTTTCTTTCTCCCTCTCGACAGTTCTCCATGTGCAAGGTCTATGATCTTATTATGCTCGCGACCTTTCGATGATAATGGAAGCGCCTGTGGATGCACCACAGCTTGTACCACTATCTGCCACGGTCTCTCGTGCGTGCCTGTCAGAAAGATGTGGAACGAGTTATGGAAGAGGACACAGGTTGCTTTGCTTGCCGCTCTACAGCCATGCCACAACAAAAAGCATGCAAATAAGACAGGCCAAAGGAGGATCACAAAAATGAGAAACAGAACCAGAGAGAGCAATATAAAATACAATACACCATTGAAAGTTGAGTTTTGGGGTCACTATGACTTATTTTTATTATTTTAATTGAACAAGGATGCATTAAACTGATTAAAAGTAACAGTTAATACCCTTACCATGTTACAAAAGATTTCTATGCCAAATAAATGTAGCTCTTTTGAACGTTCTATTCATTAAATAATAGTTACAAAAAAAGACAGTTTGTACAAAAATATTAAAAAACATTTAGGGACCAGCTCTCACTATTAGAAAATTGCTTATTATCGTGCCTATTATTAACATATTGGCTGTTTATTAGTACTTATAAAGCACATATTTTCCATGATCATATCTTATAATTCTTGTAATTCTACAATTAACAGCTACCTTACTAAGCATTAAAAAGCAGCTAATTATGAGTTTATTATGGCAATGCTTTCAACATTGATAATAAGCACCAAATCTACATCTTAGAATGATTACTGAAGGATCTTGCAAGACTAAAGATGGAAAATAATGGCTGCTGAAAACTCAGCTTTGTAATCTCAGCAATATACTATAATCGATCAATTATAATATATTAAAATAGAAAACAGCTATTTAAAATTTTTATTTAAAATATATAATTATACATGTGCTATAATTTTTCTTTTTATAAATGCTATTTATACATATATATATATATATAGCATAAAATACATTTTTCAAAAACATCTGTACACAACAAGTCCTACTGACTCCAAAGTCTTTTAATTGTAGTCTACCTTATACTTCTATGATTAAGACCCTTTGCATGGACTTATCAACTCACTATTTACTCACCCTCTTATTGTTTCAAACCTTTCTGGACATTCTTTTTCCACAAGAAATTATAAAAAGAGAAAACGTGAAGACATTCAATTATTATGGACAAGTCTTCAAGCTTTCAAGCATCAAAACAGAGATAAAAGGACTATAAAAGTATTATAAAAATAGACATATGTGGCTTGTACTTAAACTTAAACAAACAGTCCGAAATTTAAATTTGGAACATGAAACATGTTTAGATGAACTAGCCCTTTAAAACTTGAAATACGGCCCAATCAATAAAACGTTAACACTGTTTTTAGAGACTTAACAGGCTTCTGGATGCGACTGATAATCAAAGAATTATAGAAGTTATTAAAGACAAGACACAAGTGAGGTGACTGGCCGGACGCCATCTGATCGAGCCAGATAACGCTAGGTGAGCATTTGGCAGCACTGACGCTCCTCTATCCCCGCTCTCCGACAGACATTTCCATTCTTATATCCGTGCCTATCTTTACAGGCTTTTCGCCACTATGAGTCAGCTGCGCTTTGAAACCAAAAGCAGGAGAGCGGAAGAATCGAAAAAACAAGAGTGGGAGAAGAGCGGCCTGCAGTGTTTTATGTGAACATAAACTTGCCCAACAGCACATACAAGAACATCATCAATCAAAACGCAAGACCCCCGCAGCCCAACACCAATATGAAAGCAATCAAATCTGATCACGGTAGCAGAAGAGATGAGAAAACGAACAGCGTAGTGTGTAATGTCACCGTAATGCTTTTGCCAAAAAAAAAACAAAACAGACCCGTGATCTCAACCAATACGCCATCTGTAAGCACCGAGAAATATTAGCGACACACTTCTGGTTCAATCCTACCCCCTGGAGGCGTCTCGCAAGTCTAGCTTCAACTAGATGAGAAAAAGAGGCGCTCTCGCCGATCTAAAAAGCCTTTTAATTTCCACTCTCACCCTGCTCCTCATTAGGGACAACATGATTTGGAGTATATTGTATAATTAAGGTGTAACCCTGAAATGAACTGATCTGCTTTTCCTGTGGCGCTGATGAAAGTTTTAATTAAGTGTCAAACAGTTATTGAGGAACATTTGGGCACTCATACTGAGTGTGTTTATCTGATTCATTTGGCTGCACCGCTGCCGTTTGGAGACAGTTATGAAAGCACACACACACACACAAGACTCGACTTCCATTAAACCTTCTACAAAGATGAGGTTTTCTACGTTGAAGGTAATTCTGCAAGAATACATACACTATTTTTACCGGGTTCGAAGTGCTGCACAAGCAAGAAAGCAAACTGGTAACATTAGCGCACAACTTTTTGAACTTTTTACAGCTTAGATATCAGGTACAATATCAAATAGTTGTGTTACTAGAATAACCGCGGCTGACACACCGGAGAGAAGCAAACAAGGCCCTCCCATCTATTTTAAAACCCAAAGAGAGCCAGAAATTTCACAACACAAAGGGGATTAGCCAACCAAAGGCCTCGTCGTGTTCTTCCTCTCTGTCATTCTCTCTGTTGTCTCCATCTCTCTTTCTCTTTCCATCCACAGCAGGAACCCGGAGCATCGCCTCATCAGAGAGACGCTAATGAGTTTAATTAATAATGGAAATAAATGCAGCCGCCACGGTAACTCCGGAGAGCTAAGCTGCCGTTCTCTCAGCAGCTGCGGCACCGTTCACGCCGAGATCAGACGGTGCTCCCAGAGACCTGGACTGGACACAGATGCACACAAGAGCATAGATTTACTTTGTGATCACTTCATAATACTCAAAGGTTTTGTCTAACGACTAAACGTTTTTTTTGGCAGGAGGTTGCTGTGTGACCTTTCCTCAAAAAAGGATGTAAACATTCTGTGCAAGAAATGGCATTTTGATAAGTACAGGCTCCTCAGGACAGCAGCAGGTGCACTAATAAAACCCTTAATGACACTCAATAAGGATGTTTTTTTTTTAACACACATTTTTCATTGGTTTCATTGTCTCATTGTGTTTGTAGCATGTTCCTGAGTTTAATCAATAGTTTTTCTATATTACAGCATTCAACGTTCTGAAATGGTCAATTATAGATTAACAGAGTTAGACTCAGAGTTATCTATCTAACTATTTATCTATTATTATAAAAAAAAAAAAATAGAATGATACTTATAAAGGCTGAACGGTAGGTACAACGATAGATATACTATATCTATAGAAAGACGGACAGATAGAAAGAACGCTAGCTAAAACAGTGATAGACAGAAAGATAGATAGATAGACTAAAAAAGTAAAACGCACCCTAATATGCATTTTATGTGGCAACCATAACATTGTAAAATTTCAAAATGCAACACATATAATTTAGAACCATAGAACATGTGTGGCACAGACTGCCAGTGAAATATTGATTTTGCTCAAGAGCAAATATAGACTGCTGGTTCCATCTAGTGGTTGAAGTGGGAAAACAAAGTTTTGCCTTTCTGTCTTTAGTGGCAGTTTAAAACCAAATGGACTAAAAACACACACAAACCAAATTCCATTTTTAATTATAATAATACATCTATGCTCTCTTTAAATTCAAATTATCATAAATAAATGAAATGTGAGTTATAAAGGTACATTTTGTCAGGATCCTATTTTAGAGTGTGTTCTCTGTCCTTATAAAAAGCACATGTCAGTTTGCCACCAAACTTAGACATTACCCAAACGAACCTCCCAGCATTAGGACAATTTAGGATCAAAGCATAACATCAAAGTCTCATCTGTCATTAGTGGTTGCTCTTCGGTGATCTATTTTTGTCGTCATCTGTTACTAACAGGCAACACGTGCACCATTAATAAACACCACCAAGGCACTGCATTGCTAACGTCTCTTTATCTGAATCATAAATATGATATATATATATATATATATATATATATATATATAGACAAACGATATATTCATTAACTGACAATTTAAATGGTAAAACAAACATAATTGGGTCCAAATGTATTTTTAGTGTAATAATATATAATACATAAATCTGAACCATTCTAGAGCTGCAAAAAAAGCACAAATGTTTTTTGTTTTAAGTTGCAACACACCTCATTGTCCACCGGATGTCTCTATCATAAAGCAAGTAAGCACGCTTTCCCTGATGTGAGTCACTTATCGCAGTTTATAACATTTGTAAGCACGTGCCCATGCTGTTTTTTGGATCCCCTTGTCTCAGCGCTCAACTAGTCAGACAGACACAGAGTGAAGCGAATTCTAATTGAGTGTAACTCTAATTAAAAGCAGGGCTCGGCTAACGCTATCCACTAATATTTGTTTTCTATCAGTCAGCACACTGTGGATGATTTACTCAGCTTTATATAAACACAGCCAGCAAATTAGCTTCCAATCAAGATATCTTCATCTGCAGATTTTGTAGATCTTTCAATCCTTTCCTGGGCATCTGTTTGAGAAGAAATGGGGGAAACAGACTCGATACTTGAGGGTGGAGAAAAAATCTGCATACTTCATGTCAATGTAAGAGAACCAGACTTCTAAAATTAAATCATATTTAGTTCACAGATAATGTTTTTTTTTTTTTTTTTTTTTTTAAACAGTTCAGCATCTGTCATAATACTGCTAATAATTTACATTTAGTCCTTAATACAGAGTTACAAACTGTAAAGAGTAACTCACAACACCTTGGTTCTCTTCAAAGTAATGCTCACTCACTGGCAGCAACATCAGCATGTGTCTAAACCCATGCCTGACAGTAACTACTGCAATACTGCTGTGAAATGCAAAATTCTAATAATATAATCATATATTATATATTTATATACATGCATATATTGAAGAGAAGTGATGAAGTAACGCGATTTAACACAAGCTCTGCGTTTAACCCAATCAAGTGCACACCCACCCACCCAGAGGATATATTACAAATACTGTGTATCATTTACATAACACATGAATCAAATGCAATCCATTTGTGAAAAGTTTAATAATCAACTTAAAATTACAATTCTTTCTTCATTCACTCACCCTTACGCCATTCTAGAATTTTTTTAAATAAAGTTTGTGAATAATGTTGTTTTAGGACACAAAAAAGATGCACAACACAAAACCCTTGGAAAAGTAGTCAATAAAATATGAATGATAACAAGGTAGATACATTTCTTCATTAATCTTCACTGCCAATCAGCTGTCAACTTTTATAACTAAATCTTTGAGATGGTAAGTTATGAGTCCAATTTGTGAACAAATATTAAAAATGGATTGAAAACATATAGAGTGAATGTTACGATTGTGTGAATTAAAATAGTTATAGTCTGTCCCTCACATAAAACTCTAATATGACTTTAGAAGGCTTGGGATATAGTGGATGAATCGTATGCAAATTTTTTGTGGCATTTTGTAGTGCTTTGTGTGTGACATTTTGGAGCTTTTACAGCATTATAAATCCAGAATGGCCTTTCTTAATTCCAAAGAAGAAACAAACTCATGAGTCTTGAAACAGCATCAATGCAGAATACAAATGAATTGAATATTTTTGCTTTGACACCTATTGTTATACACTCTTCACTCTGATTCAGTTGAACTATTCTCTGTTCAATGTCACCATCGGCTAAAAAATGTTCTCCTGGCTTTTCTCTCTCGGTCTTCCCGCTTGCTCCTGTTGCTCTCTTCCGCTGTCTTTCACTCTCTGACTACTCAGTTGCACGGTCTAAAAGTAATTATATGTGTTTAATAACTTCGAGGGCTATAAAACCTCTTGTTAGAGGAGCAAGGAGGTCTAGTTTAATGATGACCATAAAAAAGGGTGAGAGAGAGACAGAGAGTAAAAGAGAGTGGGCAGGAAGAAGGGGAGGCAGGGATACAGGTGAGAAATGAAAGAAGTGTTCCGTTGCCCTTTCTATTACCTCCTTTCAGTTACCCCTATTGTTAAAAATCCATCCGGGGAATTAGTCAATGCTGTCTTGTCCCAGATTTATGGGTCGGAGGGTAAAAGTGCGGAAAGGAAGAAACGGATCAGGGTTGAAGATTCTCATTCGTTTCCCTGTAAATGCGGTCTTCATTTAGGGGGCTACAAAACACGCCATGGGCCCCCACTTAAGCACCCCATCCAACTGCTCCTGGCTCTCTTATCCCAAAGAGCCTTCGAAAAGAAGCCCTCTCTTGGGTTATTATTGCTTATTCTGTAGAGGACTAGCGGAATAGGGGGAATCAGCCGCAGACAACGAGGGGGCTTTTGTCGGAGTTATTTAAGTGTGGGAAATCTCAAGCGGATGGGCTGGCAGCGGTGAAATAAGCCCGGCAGCTGTGGGAGATGAAATAACAGAATGGATGTTGAGAGGGATGAGAGCTTGCTCAAAGCCAGCCGAGTCAGGCACAGAACCTCGGGGGCCACCTCGCACTGGCGACCGGATTCTGTTTGGAACTTGTGGTGATCCAGGGATGTTCTATTCTTGCACCGTAAACCGTACGGTCGCCAATCCTGCTATCGCACACGAGCGAGCTCTGGCGCAGACTGCATGTCTGTATGCAGAAACGTCACAGCAGGGTTCTGCGCCCATTCAGAAGTGAACTGAGGATGCCTTTTAAATGCACAATTCATTTCCTGAGTTTGAACTGAGGTATCAAACAGGATGCAGAAATACACTTTTATCTATACAAGTATATAAGGAAATATTATAAAATATTATTCCATTATAAAACATGAGTATATGTACATACATATACATTTTAACCAGTACTGTAGGATGATAAAACAACAGATAGAACGATCGAATGATAGACAGAACAAAAGAATTATAAATAGAATGATAGAACAATAGAACGATAGCTAGATAGCTAGACAGATAGACAGATAAAAGGATATATACTGTGTTACAATAGATAGATGATAGATAGATAGATAGAGATAGATAGATAGATAGATAGATAGATAGATAGATAGATAGATAGATAGATAGATAGATAGATAGA
>JAUCMU010000021.1:11019557-11035672 GCA_032275025.1 Enteromius treurensis | reverse complement strand
TGTAATGTGTGTGTTTCTGGTTCTCGTCTGTTTGGGGGTGGGAGGAGCAGACGCGGGTTCCCTGTCCCGTCGTTTGCCCTGCCTTGTTGAGCGTAGCACTGAAAACATTATATTTTACAGTTCATTCGCTTTCTTTGTTTTTTTTTCTGAATCGTTTGGTTCGTATGCGTACCGAACCGAAAGCCTCGTACCGTACGGTTCGATACGATACGACGTATCGTTACACCCCTAATACACACACATACATTTACTACTATTTATATGTTTTTAAACTAATTTTAATACACAGACCTATTATACTCGCAGGTAATCCATAAGCCATAATAATGAAATAAACATTACTAAACTACTAAAATAGTACAACAGTTAGCACACTTGGAAACAAAAAATAATAAAAAGTTATCCTTGTGTTATATAGCCCCTTCATTAAACAGACAAAAAGAAAAAAAAAAGGTTTGCTACATCAAGTGTAATCTGTCCCTGACAATAGGTGAAAGCGGTAATGTTCTCTAATTCAGCCTCTGCACCAAACACACCACCACAAAGCATCTACATCTACTGACAACCAGATGCTATTTTAATTGGTCCATTAAAAATGTGTCAGTTGAGCAAGATTTGAACTCGCGACCCGTCGCACAAAACATTCCGCTGAGCCACAACATCTCATATTCAGGTAAGGAGCTGAGCCCCCTAAGGCTGAAATCCTAAGAAACGCCCGCGGCCATAAGCCATCAGTAGAGAGCGAGGGACCGACTTTTAGTCTTGCGGATGGTTCAGTAGAGTACCCAGCAGGGGATCTGCACCCACAGCGGGACTCTGAGCAAAATGTGAAATTTCAGACAGAATTACAGCTGCCTCCAACACTGTGTACAGAGCAATTCAGCACAGCTCATCTGGGAGAGGAGCAATTATCCTACGGGGAAGGGCTGAATCTTTTTGCCAGCCTCCATTCACACCATGCCCTGAGGAATTCCTGTAGCTTGCCTTCACACCAACACCAGAGCTGCCGGATCTCACTGGAAAGTAACGGGAGCTTTTTTTGTGGTGGATTCAGATTTGATGCACGCATCTCTTTTTAAGTCGCGGTGTCAAATGATTTACTGGAGTCAGCTCAAAAGGGAAAATGAGTGCTCGTGAGTCTCTGGAGTATAACCAGCTCCTGTTTAGACTCCAGCAAACTTCACAAATATGATAAAGCCCACTCTTTAAATGGTACGGCACCGTATCTCAGCACACCCTTAAAATAGAATACATGCTGTTGGCAAAAACAGCCATATGGAGAAGGAAAGAGAATGGAGCAGAGGGACAAGAAAGAAGGAGAGGTGATTGGGAGAGGACAGGAATGTTTATCGCTAAGAGGTTAGTCTTTATAGTTATGAAGATTTTTCATCTATGTTTCACTGAGGTATCAACTATGTCTCAGATGTTTATATATATATATATATATAAAAACAGATCCTTAAAATCTTGGTACAGTAAATCTTAGTGCTTTTGACACATTGTTAAGATCTTTTCTGAAATACTTCTTTTTCCTAAGAGAAAAATCTGGGACACAGAAGACCTAAGTAACGTTTTAATTTGCTCTTGCTGTTATCAAGGAGAAAAAAAACCCCAAAGGATAAACCTCTCTGGAAGCAAAGAACGGTGCAGTTGCATAGCTCAGGAGATTTCAGAAAGTTCTCAGTTATGTTTTATTGAAGTATCCACTTTGACAGTGGATACCTTTCTTTAACCCTTTCTCCTAAAATCTCTAAGGACGACAACAAACACAAATGAGAATATTTAGAATATATAGAGTAAGGAACTACTACAATTAATGCGATTCATTTGGTTTTAAAAATAATTTGCTAAGAATTTGAGGTCAAATTGAGATCAAATTGTTAAGCTTGAAAAATAATGCAAAATTACTTTGGGATGTTCACTGCTTTTTTGGAAAGTTTGTTTAATCCTGGGAGAATTTCATGAAAAATGTTTGAGGTCATCTTCTGAAACTACAGGAAACATATAGTATGTGTCATATTTTTTCGCAAAATCCCAGATTCAGAAGATTTGAGAAAAAAAATGCTCCACTTGCACTCCAATTAAGAAGATCTCATCTGTGATTTCTTTCCTGTGGGAGGAGAAGAGAGGAAAGGAGAAAAGGAAAGGTGAAGAGAAAATCTGAGAGATGAAGAGAGGACATGATAATGTAGTCATGCTGAGAAGTGTTCCAGCAAACCCAGCATAAGTCAAACTCCACCGAGCGACTCGGCAGCGACTTCAATTACAAGTTGGTGTTGAAGGTCAGATATTGTAGTTCAAGCGATACAATGTGCAAAGATGGATGGGCCTGCTGATAATATTTAACTAAGTAATCTCACAGTACAGTGAGAGCTTGTTTAAAGAGCTCATATCCTTGGAAACCCTTGGCTTAGCGAGGCCTCTTATTATATACCATCGGCGCGGGTGTCCCTCAAACATTAACTCCCGTTACTTATGCAGTCTGCAGAGTCTCCGGCAAATACCCTACCCAAAATGAAAGAACGTACTCTGTCGGTGATGAAATGAGCGAGTAAAGACGAGGAGGGGGTGGCCGCTGCTGTAAGAGTTGTAGAAAACCCTTTGTTGTATAAGTGCCTCATTTAAAAGTTCCACTATTTTAAAGTGAAAAAGACCTTCCCTTCATACTAAGAAAAAAAAAAAAGAGAACAAAATGAAGTGCAAGGCGTGACAGACACATGGCTGAGCTGCTTTACAAGTTACTCGCAGCTACGGTTGATGAAAAAACACGGCCCGTGAAATGACACAAAAGGTATGCCGCCGTCGAAACCCTCTTTCATGCAGCGAATAGAGAGAGAAAGAGAGCTGCCGTGGAGTGATCAGTGTCTCTCTGTGAATAGTCTACTGTCATCAGCCTGCCTGCGCTTAGGAAAAAGATCTGTCAGCTCTTATCAACGCACAATCACAAAGAGACGTTAAAATACAGCATCTGAACTACTTTAGCTTTTTACACCACTCTGTGTTTCTCTACACAATCAAGCACATATCCCACACCATACTTATATGGCCTTTATAGTATTGTGAAGAAGTCGAACTGAATGAGTTGGGGGGTTTGTTCACATGGCGCACGCAAATTTCCCTGACTGCTTGATATAATGGAATATGAAGTATAACTCATTACTCATACTGTAAGAAATCATTTTTGGGCAGAGATGAAGGCTGGCATTGAAACAAGGCAATCTCAATTTGAGGCTTCGGTTATTTTATGATTTTCTTGTTTAGCTCTTACGAGGCAATTTGGTTACATTTTGACTGGTGGAAATTTGAAAGTGGAAAACCATCAGTTCTAGTGCCTTTGATGCATATTCCTTGCTTATTTATGCAAAAAAAATATGAAATATACATTATATATTACTAGAACATGTAACTATTTACATATATAACATTTACTTAATTTACTGCTAAAAATGTAATTCCTACAAATGTGATTTCAAACATGATTTGAATGTACAGTACAGGTATGCACCAAACTCAATATTATTAACTATGGAGACTTTCGGTTATTTTATAAAAAAACATGATCTTGTTTAACTCGTACCAGGCAATTTTGGCTAGCTAAACAATATGTACCAAATGAAATGTAAAAATCTGGGCTTGTGAGATTAACAGACTTTGTCTAGCAAGAACGATAGGATTTTTGAACAGAATAGTGCAGAATTGCATATTGGTGACTCCCGGCCCACTTTGAGCAAAGTTTCCCATTTAGTTTTTACCAACTAATTTGTTTTTATTAGTTTGACTTTAGACTGATGACACATCTCTTTAAACTCTAAAGTATAGCAAGAGCACAAGTAACTGTGCCTAACAACTTGTCATACCGCACAGCATGCAACATACGAGACATATTGTGAACCCACTTAAATGCAATGAAGTCCAACCACCCTTCCTGAAGACATAAAACACATCAATCTCTTCACTGCTCAGCAGACTAATTTTTACGTCCCAAACTTCTAGCGCAGAACAGACTTTCGTCCCTAAAGCAACAACCAAAAACTTTTTTTAGAAGATCACAACATCAAAAGCCCACACACTCTCTGACTAAGAAACGCCCAGGTATATTCTATCAAAGTGAATTGTTGCCAAAATCCTCTTCAGTTAAGAGACGGAAAGGACTGTTTCACATCAAAGGCTGCTGTGCAGTTATGTTTCTGCAGGGCAAGATGCAAGTTTATTTGTACTAAGAATTTTAGAAAAAAAAAAGTTTGATGCAATTGACATTGGATATGATTAAGAATTTTGCTCATGCAGAGGTATTACCCTACAGAGGACATTAAATTTGATTATAAAGGGTTTTATTAATACTGTAGCTTTAAGAGTACAGTTACTTTACAATGGTAAACCGCTGCCAATAGTTCTCACAGTGGTAGTCGCATAGATGATGTAACCGCATGGCAGGTCAGACCCAAAAAGGAAAAAGGGGAAAGAACCAAACTTGAGTTCGGACCATGCAATCAGGCCTGAAGTGAAAACAGCCTTTAATAAAGGAAAGACACCACTCTGTCGTATTATGGGAATAGTTCTCCCAAAAACGAGAATCTGCTCATCCTCAGGCCATCCAAGATGTAGATGAGAGTTTTTCTTCATCGAAGCAGAGTTGGAAAATATTATCATCACTTGCTCGCTAGTAGATCCTCTGGAGTGAATGTGTGCCGTCAGAATGACAGTCCAGCTGATAGAAACATCACAACTACCCATGAACAACCCACACAGATCCAGTGCATAAATGAATGTCTTGTGAAGTGAAAAGCTGTGAATATGTAAGAAACAAAAATCCAAAATATGAGGCGCTTCATCAAGTGTCCTGAAGTCCATCCCTTCAGTGATGTCCAAAAGTCTTTTTTTTTTTTACTGGAAACAATGGTTTGAAGCTTTTAAGATGTATTTGTTTAATAAAACATGCATCTTTTGCTTCACAAGATGGACAGAATTTATGTGGATTATTGTGATGTTTTTATAAATAGTTTGGAATTGCATTCTGACGGCACTCATTTACTTCAGAAGTAACTATTAGTGAGCAAGTGATTACTCCAAATCCGCTCCAATGAAGAGCCAAACTCATATATATCTTGGGTGGCCTGAGGGTAAAATTTTATTTAATTGTAATTTTTGACTATTCCTTTAAGATTGACTGAGAAAGGTCCTTGCTACAAAACAACTATAATACCTGCAAATTGCCAAATACTCCAACCTATGATCTGTGCAGGTTTTGCCATGTGTTCTTGCTGTACAGGGCCATTCAGTGAAATAAGAGACAGTCACTCTTCTTTTATGGTGGCTATTTTATAATAAAGTCATATGGTTGGACATTGTGATCCTTTCAAATTGGCCCATCTGGAGTGTCTCAGTCCCAGCCAGAGGTCATACTATTACATTTAGCCACTGGTTTTACTACATCTGATATTGCACTTCATCTGTCCGTGAGGGGTGAAAGATGTGATTCCTTCCTGAGAAATCTTTTCATTATTGTGACATTTTTCCCCTCGGTTTAAATAAATGCATGAATATAACAGGGGAGCTTCATTTCTGATAGAAATTCCACTTTCTAGTCCTTTTAGATCTGAAAAGACCTTCCTGTAGGGCAGTATGCATCTCACACAGACTTGTATTTGGTTTGCAATTACATTATTCATATATATATATATATATATATATATATATATATATACATTGTTCTCTTAAAAAGGGATGTGTCATCAGTGACACTAAACACATTCCACAAAACATACACACTTTATAAGCATCAAAACAACTAAACAAAACAACAATGACAAAAAATACATTGCCGTGATATATATATCTGTACAGTATATATATATATATATATATATATATATATATATATGTATATATATATATTCCTTTTCAAAAGTTTTTTAAAAAAGATTTTTTAAATAAATGAATCTTTTCTATTTTTTGCACTTTTGAACTTTCTGTTCATCAAAGCATCTCGAAAAATGCATAATAGTTTCCAAAATAAAAAACACTATATATAGATGGCACTGAACACTGAAGTAATGGCTGCTGAAAATTCAGTTTTGCCACAGGAAAAAAATACTTTAGAATATATTTTAAATGTTTATTACAATTTCAACATTTCACAGTGTTGCTGTATTTTTGATGCAGCCTTGGTGAGCATAAGAGATTTGTATCAAAAACATATAAAAAATCTTACTGACCCCAAATACTCAAAGGCTAGTGCAAATATATAAGCAAAATGTTGTTTAAAATGTATTTTGAATTAATAAACTGTGTTGTGGCACTCACACATACCTGAAAAGCTTTTAAAACCATAGCAAACTGCATCAGTGATCATTTTAAATTATTTTGAATGTGGCACCACTTGTCACCACTTAATTATTTTGCTCTCATATAACTAAATACTTCAATCCCTTGTTCAGAAAACATACAAAATGTCCCAATGACTTTTATAAAGGCCTCTGAGATGAAAAAGCGGAATTCCCATTTCATGAGCCATATTATGCACAAGCCTTGATCTTGAATTTGGTGTACCACACCTTTGCCTCACGCAAACACTGAAGCAGAGCGCCTACAAACCCATAAGTACTTACATATTTAAAGCGACCTCTGTTTCAAGGTTACAGCTTGGAAGGTTGAAAAAAAGAGAAAAGAAAAAGCAATTTCACATTTAATATTTGGTCTGTTGTGCTTATGAGTTTGAAAATGTGTGTGTGTGTGATGTCTATGGAAACATGGAAACATCCCCTTTCAGAGACAGAAGCCCTCAGGGTCCTCAGACTGAGCGCACACATTGAGTTAAAAGACTTGAAGGTGGGGGGGATTTCAAAGCCTCCCCTGCAGACATGCTCCAGCTTTGTGCATTTTAATGCTGAGATATTCAAATCTCCTAGTCTGCCATCCTTCACCCTCATTTCTCCAGCAGTCCATGCAGGGCGCTTCTGTCAGCAGCTAATGGGATGCCATGTACGCAAGGAGAGGGCTTATTTGGGGAGGTCTCTGCCTCCTTGAGGTTAAAGGACCTTGAAATTTGCTTTCTTTTCATTCTTTTTTTTTTCTTAACTGAATGAACTTGGATAATTAAATGGAATAAAATACATTAAAATAACGCAATAATGGTAAGAGGAAAATTGGAGAGGTTCACTAGTCATTCCCCACAGCTGTGCAGGCTATTAACAGCAGTATCAAGGCGTTCTTCCGTGAAACCTTGAAGCTGCTTGCAATAAGAGTTAACAACACTCCCACTGTAAGTCCCCTGCAATGTCTTTGGTAAACAAGGAAATTAAAAATATGCACATAAACCCCAGCATTATTAGATGATATTTCCTCACTGCCACTTGGAATATGAGGAGAACCACAGCAGACTCTGTGATTTGTTCGCCTAATATTTGACTCCACAGAAGTGTTAACTAAGTAAAAGTGCACTTGGGCGTTCATTTGTTTGGGGGTGTTCAGACGTCTCTAGCGATTTGAAGCCTTAAAGGCTTTATGGCTGTTTGCTAAAAACACCCTGAGCAACCAAAATGAAAGTTTTGCTGCTTTTTGCACCATCCGCCCTCAGTTAAATAAATAAATGCATTTCTGTTACTCACGGTCATGTTGTTTTAAACCTGTATATACAGTATACAGTATATGTTGTTTTTTTGTATACAATGGAAGTCAGTGAGGACCGAAACAACTGACTTCCGCAGTCTAGACAAAATAACACTCAGACGTTTTTCTCTTCTTTTTTTTTTTGTGTTCCACAGAATAAAGAAAATCACACAGCTTTGAAGCAACATGAGTAAAAAGAAAAGTGGATAACTCAATATACTGGAGAAATGTTGTTCAATTTCAAGCTTTTTTTTTTAAGAACAATTTGAATACTGGATTGCATTTTTGAGGAAATTTGTTTTAGAACTGAAGTTCAATCGACATTGCAGTCATCGTGCCAATTCATTGGGCCTCCTTCACAACTGCTAAATGACAAATGAAGGGCTCCGGACCTTCCCTCTGGTATAATTAAGGGCCATTTGAAATGGGCTGGGGTATACATTGACCTTCCACTAAAGAGAAAGAGAAAAAAAAAAAAAAAAAAAACAGGAGGTCTAGTCTAATAGTTGCAAATTGTTGATGCATATATTAAACTTAATAGCATTGGCCCTTCGCCCTGCACTGTGTCCCATGTGGAAATGCCCTGACTGGGCTACAGATCAGTGAATGGACAGAGTTCACATGGCATCTGTTTGATCAAAGTTTCCTCACCAAAGATCTGGCATCATAATCGTGTCTGGTCGGGACACAAACCAAACCATTGGGTTTCAGAGTCACGGAGAACAAGAGCAACACGTTCCATGCTGAAGGACATCGCTGCGAATTCTTTTGCATTACCGTGATAATAAAGAGAAAGGCTTCCACTTGCTACCATTAAGGCGAGCGACAAATACATCATCCCGCTCTCCCTGCGTTCTACAGAGCGGGCGTGATGGCCTGGCCCTAAATTGACCCTCACTTCTCCCATATCAGAACATGCATAAATACCTGGGGCAGCAGAAACGAGGAAAGCTATTCATCAACAGACACGGGGGCTCAGATCTGGAACGGCTTTAAATCCAATAGGAGATTCCTCTCAGATGTTTAAAGCCCAACGGTTTAATATCCCCGCCATTCCCAAGTGGGTAATTGTTTCGCCGCCGCAGACAGAGAGACTGTCGATCAAGTCTCGCTTGACCTTGTTTCTGTGTCTGTACTGACCTCCGGAAATGTAAAGCAAAGATCATATCACATAAAAAGCAATACTCCCACAAACGGGCCCCGAGCTGCAAATTGATTCTGCTGCCATGGAATTCACTCCCATCTCAGGGAAGCAGTGGAAGGGGGGCATAAGGAAGGGGTCTCTTCCGCCGCATTCATCCTTTTGTTGCAGATATCTGTCCTGTGCGTCATCTCTCCGATTCTTATCGTTATGAAAAGCCACTCTGCATATGCTGGCAGAGCTCGTGCCGGTGACAGATAGCAGAGGGACAAATAAGCCAGCGATTCCAGCTTGCCGGCGTTTAACACATTCCCTCTGTCTCAGCAGTGATAGCAGGTTCAATTGTCTGCGGTAATAGGCCAAAGGGAGCGAGAGTCAGCGTTACGACACTGCCCGGAGCGGGGCCAAGCGGATCGTCTCGGGAGACCGCCGCCCCTTTTGTCCCGACGGGAAGCCGGTAGACGAGATGGTTATCCCCGCGCACTGTCCGAAAGCCACCGTTGTCTATTAAATCCCCTAAATTGAATTTAAAAGAGTCTCAGATTACGTTGGAAAGTCTGCAGATGTCCTTGCAATGGACCGGGGAACAGTGACCCATCCCCTAATTAAAATTCAAGCTGAAAGAGTGTACTTTGATCAAATCAAACTTTAATTAGCTCAGATAACCCCAAGCTACCTCCAAAACATTACCAACTGGAGGAATCGAGGACATTCTTCTGGAAAATTCATCATCCATGGGAGATACGCTGGAGTACGCACCAAGGAGAATATTTCGGCACAATTAGCATTTTTTTTTTTGGAACGAGCATCAATAAGGGCCATTTTACACACGAATCAGCATAAGGTGACTAACCTTTGGTACATTATCATTGTCCTCCCCTTTTGCACAGACCGGTGTCAAAGGTCCTGCTAGCCAGAGGTACCTGCGAAATCAAATTCCCCCAACCTTTTGGATCACTCGAGTCGGTGCTAAATAATTGATGTGGCCATTGAGACCGGTGGCGGTGGCAGTGATTTGATTTCGGAGCCAGTCTGAATGGGTTCAAGATCCTTACAGACACCCCGCGGAGGGCCAGTGAGAAATGTCAATCGCACCTCATCTACGGACGGAGGCTTCTCTGCTACACAGAGAGAGCGGCAATCTCCAGGCAATCTGCAGCAAGTTCACCATCCACATTTAATGAGACACACATACACACTCGCAGCTGGAGTGGTAGAACAAAGAGGCGCTCGGTAGTAGCTCTGACAAGTGTCAACTTCACTGCAACTGTGGCATGTAAGAGGATTTCCTTGATAATATGAAAGAACACCCGGATATTATCATCTAATTGACTGCCATGTTTGCATTACATATTTGCATGTTTGTGAAGCCCAAGTCTGTGCAAATTGTTATGGTGCTTACTGATTTGATTTTGCAGCCATAACAACATAGAAATCCCAACTAGCCAGAACAAGAACTGCGGCTTTTGTCAGTTCATTACTAAAAATGTGCTAAAAAGTGTTTCATATGAGGAAAACATTTGCACAGAGCAATAATCGTCCAGGTTAAATGTTTTTCATCTGCTTGAGTGCAAAAGGCCCAGTATATTTTCTCTCTCATCACATATGTTGAGAGTGTCACACAAATTTATAAATCTAATGAAACGGAACAGACATGTTGTCTTGCAGATTTATTTCATGTTAACTTCCATATGTTCTGCTGTGCATCTGACAAACTAGAATCGTCACGCTCGCACGGTTCATTTTTCGGCCGACGTGATGAGTAACGCCACCCTTGTAATTCTTTTCAGGTATTCAGTCAAATTCTCCACCAGCAGACGAGCCATTCGCAAACACCTGGGATTTGAGCGTTCTGACTGGTGGATGCTAACTTAATCATCTATAATTGGTGGAGTGCTTCTCATTTATAGTGACTGACAGCATCGATCTGTCTCAAAGGTAAGCCATCAGGCCTAATAAATAAAGGAAAAGAAACAAGTAGTCACATTCTAAATGAGCAGAAAAACGGCAACATGACACAATGTTAAAATGAGACCCGCATCATATCTTATTGAGGAGCGAGTCTAATCCAAAGAAAGAGAGAGGCTAGATATCGATGTGCATGATATTAAATTTAAAAATCTTGGGACCTTAAATAATTTAAGCGTGAAAGATCACAGAGTATTTGATCTAGTCTCTGTATCAAAACTACATTACACAGGGCAAAAACTGTGACAGAGCCTCAAAAAGAGAACTTTACACTGTCTCGCAGCAGAAATGTCACAACATGAGGGTTTGCGAGACGCTGGAGGGGTGTTACTGGTGCATGGATTCACTCTCTCTACAAATTTCAGCGAGGCATGTGCTCGCACATATGGCAGAATGCACACCAATAGGATATTATGTGTGGCCGTGAGAGAGAATCAAGCATTTGTTATGATCCCATTGTGTGAAAGCTATTGCAAGAAAATGGGCATCTATTGTCGAAGCTGTGGCCCAACGGTTTGCATGCATTATGACTGCACTGTATACAAAAAATGCATTTTATCAGTAGCCCAAGGCTGTTTATTTGTTGCCTGAGGTATGGATACGGAGGTAACAGAGCCCACATCAAAGCCAAACTAAAAAAATAAATAAGTGTTGGCCGATGGCAAGTATGTAATTTCTGAAACGATAAAATGTGTCAAAATGCTAAAACAACCAACTGTACATCTGGTCGATCTGACAATAATAAAAAATTCAACCTCTGAGCAAAATGCTGATATTCGATTTGAAAGTCCATGGTACTCAGCTAGGCTTCAGTGCGCTTTTTCCACTCGAAAAGCTTGGATGCATTTTGTCTGATTCCACAGTGCTCAGAAAAGCTCTAGGCAAAATACATGACCAGAGTAGGTTGCTAGTTTGTTTCACGGTTAAACCCCTCCGATACTATCACCAAGCCTTGGGGATCTTTTAGAGAAGGATCGCCTCCGGAAACAATGTTTTGTCTGTACAGATTAACCAGCGCAACCCCTCTCGTCCAAATTCACCTTGAAAGCCCCGCGACTCTCGAGGAGAGTTCGAGGAGATTTCCACCTTTCCAGTCCTCTTGCTTTCTCAGTGTCATCGGGCCTGAGCTTTGGGCCAGAGTGTGTTCCTTCCCCTTCAATACACCACATCTCAACGGCCATCCAAGTCATGCGCGAGAGCCCGGCTCTAAGCAATGACTAACAAATTTGTTGAGGAGTAAGTAATGTTAGGTTTGCTGACATTGGCAAGCCTTGCCACACGCTCAGACTGCAGAGAAAAGCAAAAGATAAATTATAAGCCTCGCACATATATCTTTGTTTTTGTCCTTTTTATTGTACGCGTCAAATCAATAGAACTGTTTGAAGGTTTTTTAATGATACAAGACGCTTTCCTTTTTTTTTTTAAGGAATCTGGAGTCTGCTTGAGGTTAGATAGTCTTATCCTTACTCAGCACTTCCAGTCAAACTTTCTTTTGTTGGGTTCTGTGATGTTAGGCGTTGTATCTTCTCCAGCAGCTCAATTTAGGTACTGTAACACTTTACAAAGAGGTTGTCTACATTTTAACTAGTTAATGCAATAGCATTTATTATACTGGATTAGTGTTCATTTCTAAATACTAATGAATGTTTCATAGTCCAGTAGTATACATTAAGCAGGTAATATATTATGAATAAACATGATGAACAGTGGTGAATAAACCTAAATTAACCAACTAATGTTAACCATTTAAACCTTTCCGTAAAGCACCCTTTGCAATTATTACAGTACGTTAATGTCGGCAGAAATAAACAAATCCACGATTTTATACCATTGCAAAGACAACTATATAAATAGCCCTGCGAAAGGATAATTTCTTCATGCATATTTACACCAATCAGACACGGTGTTTCCTTTGCTTTCAGCCTGTGTCACTGAATTAAGACTGTCTGCCATTAATTCACCACCTTGTCTGTTTATCACCTGCAGGCCTTGTCTAAAAAGTGCTGTCCTAAATTGCCAGTTAGCAGATAAAGGTATTTTGTCATGGGGCAGGATTTGTAATTTCAAGGTATACTAAATTACAAAAATGTTAAGGTATGTGAAAATTTCGAAAAGAAAAAAAAAAGTAGAAAAATTTGCATGTGCATAAATGTGCACGCCTCAAGCTTTGCTCTGTAATAGAATCTTGGACTTTTCCTACATAAATTGAAGGATATAATTCAAATGAGCTGAAGCATTTTAAGGTCAAAGCAATTTTAAATTCATGCAGCACTGACATGAATTGTCTGAGAAGAAAAAAGAAACTATAAAGCACTTTCTACCTGCATGCACTCGAATGCAAGGCAATATTACAGTATGTTTACACTCACACACACACCAAATGCAATGTATGTGTCAACATGCATAAAAAAAGATTCATGGCTTTTGATTAAACTAATTTGAGATTTAGCCCCTTTAAGCACCTTTTCATCCGCGTTTAACGTCTCCACATACACACAGCGCAACTTTTACAGCCCCAGTCCAAAGACGTGTCAATCTCACAGAGCTCAACTCTCAAAACTCTGACAATCACACATGAATTCTGCTCTCTGCTTCTCTTTCTATCTCCATTTTTCCCTTTCTTTCCTCTTATGCATCACACCATTTCGACTGTCCCCCTCCAAAACAGATAAGCGCAGAACGCGGAAAAAGCAAACCACGACCACGAAAATTCTCTACGCGGTGCCGATCAGTAAAATTAGCATGACAATACTCACTGTGGGGAGAAGGGGGCAGTCGGAGCGTGGCAAGTCACTCTGTCCGATGAACCTGCACGAGTGGAAGAGCGGGAGAGAGAGAGAGAGAAAGAGAGAACAGTCAGCTGTGAAAGCACAGTTAAGAGAAAGGGAGGGGTGACGAAGAGCCGGCACATAAAGAAAAACACAAGAAAAGAAACTGAAACACAGAGGTAGAACGAGGATGAAGCCGAACGGTAGGAGAGAAATGGGCAGGCAGCGGAGGGAGGGAACATGTGATGAGAATAAAGGACACGTGGGAAGATGCTGTACTTTTAAAAGTTCCACACACACACACGAATGGGAGAGTTTTCACCCTGTTATTTAGTCATGTGACACCATTGGGTGAACTAGATACCTTATTTAACCTTGCAGTTAGTGCGCGATTGTTTACTCTAGCGACAGCACCAGGCAACAAATAATGAGCTTCATTGTGCTTTTGCATGCCAATACAACGTGTTTTTGCAGTTTTAATGATTTTTGGGAATGCATTAATAATATAATTTCCTAAGAAATTTGAATTGGGGTATTATTTACTCGCCCTCATGCCGCTTCAAAGCCCAAAGCTGTTATACTTTTTGTGTATACTCAAGAAAATAATGAATCTCCACATACATCAACATGGCAACCACAGGATGTTAAACATATGACTCCTGTACTATATTAGCCAACTTCGGAAAGCTTTGTGTGCTGAAAAAACTAAATTGAAGTCATTAATTAGTGACTGATTTCCGTTTCGGTTTTAAAATCTAATATGTCATCAGTGGTAAAGGACCACCTACGGTATTGATAATTGTTTTAATTTGAGTCTGAAATCAATGTTGTTTAGAAATATTTTCACTGAAAAACATAGCAGCTTATAAGTTTGTAACAACATGAGGTTGAATAAATAATAACTAAATTTTCATGTTTGGGTAAAATATTCCCTTAAGCGTTTTTTACAGACTAGTGTTTGCCTTGAATATTTGAGTATGTGTTTCGACAGCTATATTAGATCATTTTATCTCTGAACTGCCTTTGATGGAGAACTGATGATCAACATGGCAACACTGCGCTGTAAACCAACTCTATCTTTTGGTCTTTCAGTTGTTGTCCAATCTCTCATTCTCTCTTTCTTTCCATACTTGTCTCTCATGGGCATTTTATTTCAGCAAGGCAGTGCCACCACAAAATTATTCTAAAGAGCAATAATCAACTATAATTTTTTTAAAATCTGTATTAATATTACAGAATATGTGACTGAATAATGTATTAGCCAACTAAAGTGACACTGTCTAAAAGGTATGGTCACATTAACCAATTTTCTCCGTGGGCAGGAATTCCCACACAGATTTTTCATCATTTTTCATTAACTTGGTCAAGCGAATTTGCTTTATTAACCAAAAAAGAAAAAAGAAAAATTCTTTGTTTGAACCTGACTTCTGTGTGAGATGTGCTTTATACAGTACATCGCTGCACTGTTGATAATGGACCTACTTTATTTATTAAAACTAACATAATATGACCTTGTTTTTCCCCCCTTTTCTTTTACTTTAAACAATGGAGCTATACTTCACATAACTCCTGGAGTTTCTTCTTAGCAGCAAATAAAGACGTGTTTTGGAAAAGTCAGCCTTGGATGGTATTTATTGATTAATTAAAACTTAATAAAAAGTAGATTTGAGCCATTTCAAATCGTGAAAGCTGAGCGTCCCGTGTTCGTAGACCGTGCACGCCATCCACTGACATACAGGGCGCCGTTTCTTCCTGCGGGACAATCCGCGTGAGGGGAGTCGACAGGGGAGAGATCCACTATTTAATTTTGTGATGTATGTGTCACCAAAGGCTTAGGGGTCGTTCACATGCAGCGTGTTTTGCGCGTACAAGCTCTTCATTTTCAACAGAGCCGAGCAGTTTAAAATCCAAAGCAGAAATGATTCTGTAAGGACCAGCCTTCTTTGGCCGGATTCTGCGTGTCTCGCTTCTCAGCAGCTCTGGGGAAAAAGCTTTAGTGCTTCTCGGTTTTTCCTAACTTTGGTTTCTAACTTTACTTTTAAGTTTTACCTTGTTTTAATCTGACTCCAATTTTCAAGTTGGAAGATGTGACAGCGTGGAGGTTAGTCTGCTTTACAGAAAAATTCTATTCTATTCTAAAATCACACACCCATAAACTTTCAATCACAAAAGACCATTTGTCGAATTTTCAGTTCTCGTGGCCTTAGGGACCACGCCTGTTTGGAATGCTCAATCTGGCCCTGGAGGGGAAACTCCCCTTTTTGTATTAAGCCTAATTTTTAAAAGAGCTTTTAATCTTTTCATTACTAAGTGACTGCTCTGAGATTGAGATCATTCTACCAGTCGTGGATGGGGTGTCTCGTCGTTTGCGCTGCCTTGTTGAGTGTAGCACTGAAAACATTCTATTTTACACACTTTATTCTCTTTCTATCTTTTTTTTTCTCAATTGGTTCAATACGATATGACGTATTGGTACACCCCTAGTATATATATGTATTCATTCCCTTTCAGTTGGTCACTCCGAGTCACGTTGGTGACCGACGAATAGGGACACCTATGGAAAACGCCATGGAAGCTGTCCCTTCCAGTGTCGTGTGGGAGTCTCCCAAACCCCCAGTGTTTGGTCTCTA
>JAUCMU010000021.1:10971580-10988979 GCA_032275025.1 Enteromius treurensis | reverse complement strand
ATGACTGACAGCTCCAGCCCAAAATGTGCGTCGGCCCACCGGGCATTGCCCGGTATACCCTATGGCCAGTCCAGGCCAGTCAAGGTGTAAATATTGTTGCACAAGGAAAAATATGTCCTACATGCACTAAAAAAATGGTGAAGACTAAACATTTTTCAATTCTTTTTTATTTATTTATTAATTAATCCTATTATTTCATAAGATCAAACTTGCTTCTTAATCTTACATTTTATAGTCATTAAAGCAGTTTACATTGGACTAAAATGTAGTGATGATGACAGAGAAAAGTTTATTGTTTGTGATTTTGTTCTCAAATAACATAATTTCCCCACAAATTCACATTGATTCAATGACATATTGTGTAACATATGCTGAAGAAAATCTAATCTGCTTATAACAGCGGTTTTAATACATGATAATGTATTGTGTTTACAGAGCGTACAGATGTAGTGTAGTTTTAGGAGTTTATACACTGTCTAATAAAATGCGCATATGCACGTTTGGAGTCTGTGTGGATTTTAGATAAGAACTTGTCGAGGTGTATGGAGATTAGTGTGTGTGGGCTTGCCTGAATATTCTATGCCCACTGTTTATAAAAAAATCAAATAACAACAACAGTGATTTCAATCCTCAAAATCAAAGCGTTTGCACACAGATCCAGCCTTCAATATTCTTCCCGAGCATATCAAGCAAAGCGCTCCATTCAGCTCTGTATAAATCAGACAACATTCCCGACAGCGCTGACTGTGCCCAAAGATTCCATGGATTTTCTTGAATGCACAAAATCAACGTCCACTTTTTTGGGGGATAACAAGGTCGAAGTAGCATTATTGCCACATTAAAAAGCATTTATAGTTTATGCTTTTGTGCATTCCAGTTAATCTCAATAGAACAAAAAATACAGTTTTTTATATATAAATATATATATAATTAGATATATAATGTACTGTGTGTATATATATATATATATATATATATATATATATATATATAATTTGACCCCAATCTCTAAAATCATTCTTAATTAGACAATAGGCAGTGATACTCACCATTATTTCTTTAAGAGCAGAAAGACAAAGTGAGAAGGAGAGAGTTGGCTTTGAAGGGCTAAATCAGGTAAAAGGACGGATTGCCTTTATGATAGAGCTGAGAGCTGCACAACCCTCCCTCTCGTTATCCATCTTTGATAATGAAAATCAAGCTATCAGGTGAGATTTTGCTGTAGATTAAATAGCAGGCTTTGGCCCTCTAATTGCACTTTGTAAGGTGCAATTACAACATGATTTGTGATTAAAACACAAAGAAAAAAGCTAAGATTCATCAGAGGGAGCTGACACAGTGGATGACATGTCTCTATAAGGCTACGGCAAAGCTTATTGGGGAATGAAAGACCGAAATGTTCATTACACATGATAAATGCTTAATGATCTCCATTTCAATGGAATAAAAACCTTGCTGGTCTAATTAAAACGGTTGATTGAAAAACCTTAGACAGAGCAAAGAGCCATGGTGTTTGCAAAAGGAATTTCCAATGTTACAATAGTGACAGAAATATGATTTATATACAGATATTTATGAATGTTTCCTCAACTATAAGCACCACTGATCTTGTGGACCTCCTAATGTTTTTTTATATATAAAGATAATAAATAAAGTCTCATTTATGCCATTTTTAATTTTCAAATAATTAAATTTTAAATTAATTTAAAAATATATATATTTTCTAGTTTTTTCATAATTTGCCCAAATTACAAATAAAATTCATGAAATTGTCTAGCTAATGCTAAATTTCATAGCTAGAATTTATCCTAAACCCACTCAATTAAATTACACACACACTTTGATCATAGCTTGACAGGAAAAGACAACAAAAAAATTTGATATTTACCTTTCTTCATACATATTTTCTCACCTTTCCTCTGCATTTCCTCTTTAACAATATTAACTTTTAAAAATGGTTGAACATATTCATTTAAATAAAATAATAGTTTTAAAACAGTATATAATGGATTTATATATTTAAACTATTATTTAAAACAGCTGGGGTCAAATAAAACTCAATTCAATAACTAAATAAATGCAAAAATGGGTTGAAAACTATTACAAATAAATGGAAGTATGATACATTTAACCGTGACCTTCATATATATATATATATATATATATATATATACATATATATATAAAAAAGGGAATAAATCAAAATAAGTCCATAGAAACACCTTTACAGTATATGCTGTTCTGTATAAATGCTAATTCACATTAATACTAAAGATCAGAGCAATCCACCTTACACTTGCCTACACATGCACTTACATCTATGCAATTACATTTATGTGCGATCACATTACACTAACTAGAGTAATGTGTTTACTTGGGTTTTCCTCTTAAAATAGCATTAAAATCACATTATGGATGCACATGTGGGTGATGTCATCTCTCCTATCTCTCTTACTGTAAATGCACATTTAAACGGACAAATGACTTTTAATGCATAATGTGAACATGTTTCTAATGCTAAATAAATGGCTACTTTACATCTGTGTCTTGAAGAGGAAGTGGGGGAGGGGGAAAAAAAGGGGAAAAGCACTGCAAGGCCTTCCACCAGATTGCCGCCCATCACTGTCTGTCAGCGCTGGCATAGAGAGGGATTATCACACCCAGATTACAGTGCAGTGAGTGGGAGTTTATTTAAAAAAGGAACTGGAGGCTGTAATCTCTCCCTGCCGCACAAATGGCCTAATAGGCATGTGTTGCGCTCTCTGTCAAACAACTGTTGGGTAAACAAAGAACAGCAGATTGAGGGGGAAGCCAGGGAACGAACAAGCCATCGCTACACGACAACACACAACCGCACACGACGCCTCAGCGCTTCGCGGGGACGTTTCTGAGTCACATCAGTGAGAGCGATGGATGGAGAGGAGGAGAGAAGAAGAGGAAGAAAGAGCGCTTTTGTGTTTACATGGGCCTGGAGTGTGGAGATAAGATGGCTATCCCGCAACACGTGTTGCCGAGACAATGCGATGCCCCTTCGTCATTGTTGCCGCTTGAAAACTTCACGAGAGAGCAGGCGGTGAGTGAGAGCTTATAGCAGACAGAGTTGCCATTTTCAAGAGGTTTAATGCACTATATCGGCATAGAATTGAACCGCACATTAAAGAACAGCCAGGGTGCACTGCCAAGATATTTCCGGATTAGGTTTCATATTAAAAAGCTGCTTTCTCTGCTCAAAACAGGCACTGTGCTTTACTCCTCAGCATTAGTTTAAAGCTGACACAATCTCACAAAAATAGCAACATTTCAGAGCAAAAGAAATACGTCTGATTTAATAGCACTTCAACAATATTCAACACGCAATTGTTGGCGGGGGAAAGAGGCAGACGTGCGCGGGGAGAGACTAAAGGCAGTTATTGGTTTTATAGCACCGGTTGAATGGAAAATATGGTGCAATAACTGTCCAAAATCCCACATGGAAAGATTCTTAATTTTGCCTGAGATAAAATTGACGGTTTTTATCAGAGTCGCGACAATGGATATGGAACACAAAAATGCGGATACGAGATATTTTGATGTATTTATTAGGACTTAAATGCATAATATTGAATTAAAAACAAATATAGTGAATTTTAAACATGTACTCTATGATTCTATCTACCTAGTCTTATGGCATAAACACACCTGGGTGCACTTTTTAGCAAGACACAAAATACGTACCAATAAGTACGTATCAATGCTGTTTCCAAAAGAAATGAACTCTAGTGGCAGTAAAACTCAGACATCTTTTATTCATTTTAACACAACTTTATAGGGTCTTGATTAAAGCGTAATTTTTGCTTAAAGATTGTCATGTTCTGACTTCAAAACAATAACAATATGGGATATTTGAAAACTGATGCTTTTGAATGATAGCATCACACATATCCAGCTTCATATCTATGGGTTTTCATAGACGGTAGGTTTGTTCAGTAGCTCACGGAATACAGATATATACTTGAGAGGCGAGGAGCTCTGGTTCGAACTCCGTCAGTTTGACAAAAGAGTTCAACACAAAAATATGTACCTACATCAACGTAATAAAAATGTGTGAGGGTTCACGTATTGGAACTGTGTTTTAGCGCCTCTCATTAGACATCTGTCTTTCAAATTGCAGCGAAATGTGCAGTAAGGTACTGTATGTAAAAGCGGTGTTGCATAAAAAGTGCGCAGAGGTACGTATTTTTATGAGACCAGGTTGGTTTCTATAATAATCATTTTTTCCTACCATGCTTTTGTACACATGTGCTATTAATACACATTATTTTAATTTTTTTTCAAAGTTGTAAATAAAATAAACCATATTAGATTGTCTTGCAAGGAAACACAATTTCTTCATTCCAATTCAAAGTGTCATCTTTACTTTAACGTTACTTACAATTCTTTGTAATTAACTGTTTACTAACAATTTATGATGGAAAATTGTTTCTTCATCATTCTTGTTCAGTGTAGGCTATGTAGAGTATCTTTACAAGAGTGGGTTTTTATTAAAAAAGGCAAAAAGCAATATATTGCCTTGCAAAATCATTACTACCTTGCTTTCCTCTGAAACAAAACAATGGCTCTAAATGTATTTTTCTTACCAAACATTCAGATATATAATTATAAATTGTATTAATTAATCAGCATAACATTCAGTGGTTTAGTTGACAGGCTTACACATTGTCACTGGCTAATCTTTTGATCACTACACAACCTACATCATTTCTTTTCTACCATTTCCTTAATATAACACTTTTATGGGCAATCTGTTTATAATGAATTATTATCAACCATTGCTAACAATACAATATCCATGTGTGCATTAGACAGTAGGTACACATTTTCTCTGGTGTCGTCATTCTTCATCTCAATGCCTACTTCTTTTGATAAAAAAATCAGATGAAACAGGCTTTGATGCAGTTTTCTCCATTCTGTTAGCAATTTAATGCACATTTATGCTCACTTTGTTAGGCAGGTGTGTATTATGGATCCAGGTTCACACGAGAGGATGGGATTGGATTTCTAATAAAGCTAATGGTGGCCTGGCGGCAGAATGACGGCCAGGTCTCTTCCTGGAATCTGCCGGGGGCCTGCTGCTGTATTTTAATGCCCAGATGAATTTGTTTCCCCCTGTCAGTTGTTTAGAAAACATCAGATAAATCAGGCCTGAAGATTGGTCCCCAGACCTGTGCAGAATCCCGATAGAGCGCGTTAACCACAAGCCAGAGGCCGGGCCAATTTTAGACACATCTTGAATTTTAATACAGCCCAGGCTGATTCTCCTGACAGAGCAGTTCTCCATGCTCGGGATATATTAGATCTGATTGGTCAGCTGTCGGGATTGTCACTACCTTGATTACATTGTGGAGATGTAATGCTGGGTAACTGTGATGCCTTCCAGCTGCCTATTGAGGAAAATCTATTGAATATAGAGAGATTTCAGAGCATTAGGTGATGGCGGAGTGACATTTACATAAAGTAAAAACAAACAGAGAAAAGGTAAATGAAGAAAGCTGAAGTTAATTCAAGGGGTCCATATCTCTGGATAAATCTGATATTTGGCTCTATTTTCAGAGGCCTCCAGGTTATTAAAATTTGTTACCAGGTTTCTGAAAGAGATATTGATGCTTTAAAGGGGCACTTTAAAATTCTGTCAATTCCTCACCTTCATCCAAATGTATGTATGACTTGGGAATTCAATACTGAAATGGGTATTGGTTGTTTTATTTTCTATTTTTCTCAATCCAATTATGAAGAATAGAGACTGGAACTCTCACGCTTCAAAAAAAGAGACAAAAATACAAAGTGGACACAAAAGCTCAATTTTTTTCTGTTTGGCGTGTTCATTACAATGAAAGCAACAATGTCTAATCTGTGATGACAGAAAGCAAAGGTTTATTTGTATCCAGATCTTTTCAATGAATCAGTTGATTTAATTGATTCAGTTCACAGAATCAGTGATTCTATGGTTTGTTCACCCATCGGACTGAAAATTATTACATTTTGGTCTGTTCCTCTCTATAATATGGCTGTGTATAATGATTGTAATTCTTCTGTAAGATAAATGTATATGTCATACAGATTTGGAACAACCTAAAGTTGTTCGTAATAAAATACGAAATAAAATAGTTTTTTTGGTTGAACTGTCTCTTTAAGTGGTCAACCGGGCCTTCAGGACCACACTTGTTTCTGGATCTTCTCTAACTATGCCAATGTGCCAGATTCCTTGAAAGGTGTTAATTCCCGTCTTGTCAAATTAGCCCTCTCACTTCAACAACAATTCTTAAGGGCTGTAATGGATGAATTGACACTGGGATTGTGTACAGTCCCACAATTTCGGACAATGTGTATTTACGCCCTTGACGCTCTGGACAAAAATGCCCCTGGTCCCTCCAGCGATTGTTCTGCACCAAGTCACAGAGACACCATTAACTCAATCCATGACCTGTCTCTCAGGGTTAGTCCATCCCCTCAAAGCTCATCAGAAAGCCTGACTCTGCTCTAAACACACTGAGGCTAAAGGCCAGAACAAATCACAAACTTCTTTATAAACCTGGTAGTGGCCAAACCACCAAAGGCTAGCGATCAAGGCACCAGATCCATAGACTTGACGCCTGCTGAGCATCGAGACGAGTGGCTTGCAAGTGGCCAGCTGATATTAAAATGGAAAAGCCACACAAGGAAAGCCGAAGCTAAGTGTGTCTAATCAAGATGAATGAATCTGTTCCACAAAGCCTCCCAGCGGATGAGGCTGTACCCGCGCCCTCCATATTTCACTCATTAATTACCGTGAATTAATGGTTTTATCCACACCAAGTAAATAAAAGATTGTCACCCGGCCACAAATCGAGTGCAGCTTTTATTAAATACTGTGAAAATGTCAGCTGGTTAGAGCCAAATTAAAGAGACAAACAGATCAAACTGCATTGCAATCAAAAATAATCTTCATGTTACAAGATTAAATTACCCACTGCATGTTCCGCAGAGGATCAACATGTATTGTCCCGCTCCGATGTAATTCCTAGACGGTAATCATTTGTAACCAGAGCCTGCGAGCACATTTCAGGCCAGTCAAGAATGTTGAACGATTTTAAAAAGCGGTTATTGACGGAAATAACCCCTGACCCTTTCTGTTTAAACCTGCATTTCTGAAAGCACCGCAGCATTAACTAGTCAAGGACACTTTACCTAGTAGACTCAATTTCCTATGTCAATATTAGCACAAACAGTGTGAAACATGCCAACACAGAAGCTACATCCTCTTCATTTTGGTAGCAGCACAGTCATTCCATCTGTGTCGTATTAGTGCTATAAATCATTCTTTTCAATCCTCATTTGTATGTCTTGGCTCAAGGTTATGAATTTCTGAAAGAATAATGTACGTTAATTACATTTTTGAGTGACAGCTGAAGAATTCCTTCATTCAAGCATGTTTACCGAGTTGGTCGACTCTCCATGGAGAGAAATGAAAATGAGCTCAAACAAAACAAAAGTCAATTTGAAGTTGCCCCAGCACTTTGAATTCATTTGCTAATTCGTCATACGCAAAAGCAAACTGTTAACGCACAGTTCAAACAAAGCATTTTGCAAATGGCATGAAGAATTCATTAGGTGTTTTGTAAGTCATTGTGGCTATTCGCTGAGCTGAGTTATGACAAGGTGACTTCTATTTTCAAGTTTCCACCAGGATTGTTTAGAAACGCTAACATGCTCTTTGCTTGTCACTACACCTTTTTAATTATTATGTATCAGTAGGTGATGAATTACTGTGTAATTAAGTAGTAATTAATCAAATTTAGCATGAAACAACAAATAAATGTTGTGTTTATGTGGTTCAAGTTGGTTTTAAAATTTAGAAGCATCTAGATGCATTTTAATACAAATGTAAATAAGTACTTTTTTTTTTTCTACTATGTGAATATGTTCACATCATTTATACTTATACACACATTTTTAGTGAATGACAGACAGCCAAATACTTTAAACATTAAAAGCAGGCTGCATATCCCATGTGCCAGCTTGGGATATTAATACCAATGGCTCATAGAGGTCACCTTTATCTGAGCAGTGTGAGAAATATAGACTTATTGAGAAGGGCTGGGCTGAAGATTAGAGTATTGATTTTGCACGGCGAAAATCGGAGTGAGTGAGACCTGTGAAAGAGCGCGTGTTTGAGAATGCTGCCGTTCACAGAGATGGGTGTGATACATATGACACGTTTTCTTCTTGAGTGAATTTGACAGGGAACAACAGCCTGCTATCTGCCGTGAGAAAAAAGGTGAACACACTCACCTTCATATCTGCATGTGAAGACACAAGCAGGACCATTTCAGTTTGAAAGAAAAGCCATATTGTATTGAAAATAGGGTAAGATAAAAATGATCGTGTGAGCTCTAATGTTTTCCTATTGGTAGTCATCCATTTACTCATTTGCATTAAGTTGAACTTAACAATTAATTAACAGTCAATATTGCAGTCAAAAAATGCCAACTCTCATTAAAACTAAATGACTTCTGGTTGCATTGTCAGTGCAATTCACTTTAAGTGTGAAAAACCCTTCGCTTGCATTTGCATAATTCTTTTAGTGAATCAGGCACTATGCAGAAAGCGTGTGCAAATCTGAAAATCTATTCAGTCTTAGCGAATTCCCCCTGGTGTACTGTATTGTTTGTGGAAGACAGCCTGAAATATGCCGCCAAAAACTTATCACAGAACTTTTGATGGACCAAAAAGAAAAGTAAAATAAATGACACTAGCTGAACGCTACAGGATTGAAGTGCCTAGGGTTTCTAAAACTTCTCTAGAAAGCAAGGAAATATTTAGGTGTGAAACTTCTTGCTTGGATGTCTTTCGAGTATTCCACAACTGAATGCATTTCATCTTGAACAGGTAATCAATATTACAATCTTAAAAGAACTCGTGAGGACAGTGCTCAAAGTGAAAAGAAAAGAAAAAGAAAAGAAAAGAAAAATAATCTTGATTTGATCGCAATTAATTCAATTATTAGAGAATTATTGTGTTTAAGCATTAACTTTAAGTGAGTGTTACTGTAGATGAGAGCCAATGTAATCTAATATGTTAAAAAAGCCCAATTAAATATTTTAAATAAATAAGATAATCCATAATACTACCTGATTATACAACTCCATATCATACATTCATAATATGTACTTTCTTAACACATGTTCCTGGTCTCATGGTAAAAAATTGTACACAATCAAAAAAATTAAATAAAATAGCATTTTATTAATATATGTTAATTTAAAATAACATATGAGCAAAATAACTCAAATCTAAATTCCGGTGGATGTACGGCCCCCTTTCTAGCTCTGAGTGAAAGGAAAAGCTTCCAGAAGACATGCAGAGGGGCAGAATTAACAAGCAAAAGCAGAATTAGTGCTTTGCCTCTGAGAAGAAATACAATTAGTTGACATAAGCAAAAAGAAAAAAGACCAATCAAAGTCTAAACACAGTTGATCCCCATATTTTTTACTCCGTCCTTTGAGGGCAACTGATAAGAAGTTGCGCCAACTTTAGTTCATCTTCTAACAAAGTGTATCCTCAGCCAAACTAGGCGCTTGCAGCTTTTTGAGATGAACAAACCCATCAGGGTTTATAGCAAGATGATGATTAACTAGATTTAATATAGAGATCAATGAAAAAAATCGCAAAAGTAATTATTAAGTAGAGCATGTTGGATAACTACATGCTATATGCTCAGTGTTTCGACATCTGTCCATTTGCTTCTGTAATTTGCACAGTGCAGTTTCGAAAGTTGAAATTCTGAACATTATGGCTATTTAACAGTCCCATATTTCACACTCCCACTCAGAGTCCTAAGAGACTAATAAATAATACATGCCCACAAAACACGTGTGTCCTGTCCAAATGTACTCAGCGGCACCAGGTGACACAGCGTTCGCAGGAAATCCCCTGCAGTTTGGCCCTGCTCCTCATGTCAAATAAAGAGGGGACAACAACAATGTACCACCCCTCATCTTGCCCTCTCCACCCTGCTTACTATCCCGTGCCAGCCAGCCTTTGTGCCAGGCCCCTGATGCCCACGGCAGATGGCGGAGTGGGCGGCAGGTACTAGCCTCTTGGCACCGCAAACATCTGTTATCATTACCAAATGCTAATTGCCATCAATCAAGACAGCACCCAAGTGCATTTATATGCAAGGAGGTGTGTGCGGGAAGGGGGAAGGTAGACATAAAAAGTGATGTCTAAATTTCCCTCTGAGCGATGGCAGGGGAGCACACTGCGGTAAGAAGAAGCTGAAGGTATTATTGAGGGTGGCAGGGTGCTCCCCTTGTTAATGTGTAGCCTATGAGCTGAGCTGCAAGGTGCCGTTCTCCCTATCAGCAGCTGCCCTGTCGTGCTCTAACATCTTCCCTAGAGCGGTTTTAAGAAACGAGGTGAAGCTCAGGAGACGCAAAGTATGGTGAAGGTCTAAGCTTCAGCAACTAGGAATAATACAAGGGCACGATCTGCAGTTTGACACTGCACACACGTTTAGAAAACCATTTTTATATATATATTAAAAAATATATATCCCTGCTGTAGGGTAGAAGCTCCCTCTCTGTTTCTTTACCAGTAAACTAAGACACTGACAGTCTGTATAGACGGAGCTCATCTTAACTGCTTCCTGACCAGAAGGTGGGTGTAAGCTGGCACTGGTAGCCCAGGCGCGGTGTGAGGGCCCGGACCCCTTGAGGGAGATGGTGGGCTGACTAAGCAGCGCTCTCTTGGATCCATCGGCCAGAGCCGGTGCCACCATGCCACCTGCGCCAAAGAGGAGCGCTGCGGCCGCCGTCTGCTCTAACAGTCCATTCGCAGCCACCCATATGGCTCGAGCCTCAGGGGATCGCAATGCCAACGGGACAGAGGGTGAGGAGGTTCATTTGTCCACACATCGCATCTCTAGCAAATCACATGTATGCGATTACATGCCTCATTGTCTTGTTTCCATATTTTATGCATTTTAATGTAATCAGTACTAATGATAACTTAATCCTTGAATTTACACAGAGCTAATAATGCACTTTTTTTCGCTGTTTTTGCAAATGTTGTCTTTGCCAGTCACAGCTGGCCTGTGTCATGGGCACATCTGTGTCCACTTAAATTGCTCTCTGACGGGTCGCTAAATAAGTGTCGGACCACACATTTTTTTGAGAAATTCATGGGACGACCATCGCCATAAACATGTAAGCCAATAAACACGGGCTCGATGGCTGTAAAAAGCCACATTAAAGGCTGCAAACGGCACTCTTGACTGAACATCTGTTAAGTGACATGAAACAACCTGATCCTGAAAAACACAGCAGGGACTGCATAAACTTACAATGGCGTAATTTCTCTCAATTAGATTCTCCCACAGAAAATTAAACAACCTCACTCCATTGCACAGCAGCATTAGGAAACCAGCTTGGAGCCAAGTTCACCAGAAGTATCAATTAGTGAAAACCAACGACACTCTGCATTTTGCGCATTTTAAATTGAACTTTAAGACGTGACCACACACAGTACCAAAAAAAAAAAGACCTTCAAATGTATGATCACGAACCTCTGAAGCTTAAAAGTAAGGTACATTTTTATGATTTATTTTGATTTAATTTTCACATTTTGACTTTTTTATGAAAAACATGAACAATTATATATTTATATATTATTATTAACCTTGATTAACAGTGATACTTAATGACTGAAATGGGTCTTATCATGCAATTTTCAGATTTCTTTTCTCTTTGGAGTGTTACAAGCTGTTAGTAGATAAGATCCCTAAAGTTGAAAGAGTCTCAAAACCAAAGAGATATTCTTTATAAAAATTATGACTTGTCCACGCTTGCGATATTCAGCCAATCACAATGCATTGGATATCTGGCCAATCAAAGCACACCTTGCTTTTTTAGAGTGATGAACTTTGTACAAATTGACCCGTTTTGAAAGGCGGAGCTTAGAGGAGAAACAATAATGTACAGTATCTGGAAAATAATGTGTTTTTTGAAACACAAACACATTGCATTACACCAAATACACAAAACAATGTTCTTTTTAGCAACATCAAATGACACCTGTTTTTTTACTGGTCAGACACATAACCACACACAGTAAAACATGCAGTAAAAAAGTTTTAGGACTTTCCAAACAACAACAAAATAAATTAAACAAAAATTAACACAACATAAAAGGTAAAAAAAAAAATAAAAAAATAATTCAAATATTCATATTTACTGTAGGAATACTGCAAAAACATATTCTCTTTTACAGTACATCTGTGATGGAATATGACAAAAAAATAAATAAAAAAAACACCTAATTGATTGATTGTTATGATGTGCTGTGATGTATTTTCTGCTACACAACATGCATACTTAGACAGTTAAACCACTGACCTAATTTCCGATCGTAGCACCTTAGAAATGAGAGAGAGTGAACATGAATAAAGTTGTGAGATTGCAGATTAAAAATGCAACTTCAAAGCCTGTAGGTGCAATTTAATTTTTAATATGTTTACAGCCTACTGCAACAGCGCCAAATGTTGCAGCTTTAATTTTTTTATAATTATTTTTAGGGATGGGAGTGTGTGTTCATACATCCCTATTCCATTACATCTGGAAGGCTGACAAATTTAGATATTTGCAATAATTTCAGAAGATTCAATATAAAAGATGTGTCTACAGTACATATAGTATTACTTTAAAAGAAAATATCCTGCGATACTTAACCTAATAACATGAGCACACATTATGGTCAAGTCTCAGACCTAGCTGAAAAACATTATATAGAGCTATTGGCTCATTTTTTACAAACCCCAGTCCCTATCAGAGGACGAATGTGGGCGAGGTATGCCAGTGCCTCAGCACGGCTGTGCTAACAAAATCACCTTTATCCACATAGACAGGTGACAGCGTCAGCAGTTGGGCTGCCAGTGGAACAGGCTGTGTCTGCAAGCCACGCTGTGCCAATGAGTCCAGAGCTATATGTAGGAATGTATGTCTGAGTATGTGGAAATGTGTGCATCTTTTCCACAGTTTAGAAGCATATGAGCATATTTATGAATTTTTAATCATACTGAAAGGCAGCATGCATTTGTTTTGACTGGAAGTGACTGAAAATGTGCACTTTCAAATCATTCGAGAAACTGCATTTTTTTAGGGATGCAGATACTAATGAGCCCATATATATATATATTCATGCTATAGCCCATAACTTAATCACGTTATAATGAGCATTAAATAAATAATCTTGAGATTTGCTGATTTAAGTCAATTATTAGAGATTAACTTTAAGTGAGTGTTATATGAGAGCCAAGGTAATCTAATATGTGACCCTGGACCATAAAACCAGTCTTAATAGCCAAAAACACATTGTATGGGTGAAAATTATCCATTTTTCCTTTATGCCAAAAATCATTAAGATGTTAAGTAAAGATCATGTTCCATGAAGATATTTTGTACATTTCCTACCGTAAATATATTCCAACTTAAATTTTGTTTAGTAAAATGCATTACTAAGAATTTCATTTGGACAACTTTAAAGGTGTTTTTCTTTTTCTTTTTTTCAGATTTCTGATGTTTAAATTGTTGTATATCGACCAAATATTGTCTTATCATAACAAACCTTGCATCAACGGAAAGCTTGCTTATTCAGGTTTCAGATAAGGCAATTATGACTGCTTTTGTGTTCCAGGGTCACATACAGTATGTTAAAAAAGCACTATTAAATGTCCAATAGTTGCCAAAATAATGAATAAATAAAACAATCTGTAATAACCCCAAATAAAAATGTAACAACTTGCTCCGTCGCTGAAACTACTTATGTATATGTAAGCAATGTTAACCAATGGTATTGTTTTAAGGGAATTCACATTCAGTCTGGCCTACCATTCAAAATCAAGTCCCCCATTCCTAAATCTTTTCCTCCTTGAACACCTTGTTTGACTCTAAAAAATTAGTTTTAAACAGCAATTCACATTGGCTTTAGAGTCTGAGGGAAACTCCACCATATGGTCACAAGTGTGTCCACTTTAGCTCTACCCCAACTCTTAGCCACACATCTGGACAGCCTTCGCCTTTAATTGCCACTGATGTCTGAACACGACATGCGACAAGAAGGAATTAACCAAAGACAAGACCGCTGACCTGGGGCTATACTGAAGGACAGACATGAAAAAGGGAAGCATTTGAAACAAAGGTGCGCTGGATGCTTATAAATGCTTTAAAATATGAACTATCAAATAAAACTACACCTGTGTATTTGGAACCAGGTAGCAAGCAAACACTACATCAACTTTCTACAGGTAGCAAACACAAGCTTGATGACAGAAGGACTTTGTAGCAAAGCGTTTTGAAGAGACGCACATTTCTGGAGCAGCATGCCCTGAAGGACCCTCAAGGAGCGACAGAGAAAATACTGAAAGATCTAGTGAGCGAACAAACGTATCTTTTCATGAGTTGTGTCAGTGTTTTCATGCACTAGATGGCACATTCAGCAAACAAATGATAACACAGCAAACTCACTTTGTGGGCTAGCAATCAAAGAGAGGCAATTTACAAGGAGAAGATCGGCTGAGGCAGGAAGGATAAAAATTCTCAAGAACAAGTTGAGTTCAATCTCCGCCGGCACAGGTATGTAATCTATGTGGTGAATGACAGGTCATACTCCCCCCAACAACAGAGCTGAGATTTACACCCATCCATCCACTTATCAAAAGTGTCATGCAGAAAAATAATCCTCTGACAAAAGAGTGATAGCACCCTTGTCCTTCGCCAAAAAAAACAAAAAAAAACACATTTAAGTAAAAAAAAGTACAGCTTTTAAAATAAATCTCCGCTAGGTTAATAAAGTTGTCACATGCTGGATTTTATAAACTCAATGTCAATAAATAAATAAATAAATAAACACATCACTCTTGGGCATTTTACCCCATATGTTTATTTTATTACCCTTTTCAACAAACAAGGAGACAATATGTGGCAATCAAGCCTCTCGTCTGATTGGTCGATGCTGTTTTGAGACCCAACTATCCCTTTAAATGCCACATTCCCATGGCTACCTCGTCCAGAATGGCTTTGAGCTCGCTGAACTGCAGCGATTCTGATGGATTTCACTTTAACAGCCTTTAGAAACCGGCTGACAGGTCTGAGAAAGATGAATAAATGTCATTCACTGAAACTCTTGAATTGATGCATGGGGGCATGTGTCGTCGCTTGGCGAAGATGTATGAGAAATACACACTTAACTAAAACTCTTTCCCTAAATCATATGTAAGCTGGCATATGACTCATGTGATACTTGTATGGACTGAGAGAGAAAAACCGAGCTGCGATTCGGCCTACTAATAGAATCACTGACTAACAGCTTGCCCTAACCACACACAATGCCACAAAAGCTCTCTTTCATGTTAATCTTAGTTTTGTCCCAACCAGCTGTGAATGAGACATGGTTAGTATAAAATATGAGTCATACACCATAAGCGACATGTTAAAGGACATTTTGTCGGTCGATGCGCATAGTGGAATTTCCTTGGTTCTATATTATGTGCCATGTAACTGTATATACATCAAATATCTCCTGATTGGCTGTTAGCGTGCATTTTTTGCTAACATTTTTTGCCCTCAGTGTTGTCGTGTGGTTACAGGACAGTGCAATATTAATGTGAAGCACCACCTTTTTGGTAAAAATTTTCTTTTTTACTATATTTTAAAATATCTGCTATCAAAATATATCAGAAAAAGAGTCTATAACAAAGATATAGAATGATGCCTTTTTTAATTTAGCTATGGACTAAGCTGTGTTATGACACTATCATATTGTTGAAATATTTTATATGAAATAAAAATATACCTAATGTGCAATTACATTAAAAAGAACTGAATACAACAAACTACAGTAAGTACGATTTTTAATATATATATATATATATATATATATATATATATATACACACACACACACACAAAGATTTTAAGGTTCAGATTTACTAAACAGGGCAAAATAGCGTAAGAGCGAATTCTGAAACAGTACTGATGGGCTTGCATTTACATTTTGACCAACGCAAATATACCAAGCACAGCGCAAATTAGCGCCATCGCAGAAAAGCAGAGCCAATGCACAGCTAGACATGTTTTTTAGCCGTTAAATAATAGCGCAAATACAGTCCCAGTGATTTCACAAGCGCAAACATCAGTTAACCAGATTTTGCGTCTGGGAAGGAAACTCCTACAAATGCATGTTCAATAAGGTCAGGTGCAAAAATAACTGTGTCCATGCCTTTTCAGTGCTAATTCTTTACCGCGTGTTTCCTGACAGTACTGTTTTAATCCCAAGACACTGGTGCAAGCTGTTAGTAAATCTGGGCCTAAACTGATTATATCTTACAAAGACATTTCTAAGTACATTCTAAATTCGTGCTAATTTGTACAAGTGCATACAACCTTACTCGCACGATTTTGTACGATTTGTCTGAACCCCAGGGATGGGTAGGTTTAATCTCGAGTTCAGACTGCATGATTTTAGTCCGGATTTTGACTCGCCGACAGGTTTTGAGAAATCGCAGACAAACGCCTAAAATCACAGGCAACTCGGTGCTCGTTCACGCGAGTGACAGTCACACAGTGTGAGCTATCAAAGACGTGATCTGAGAGAATCGCCGGCATGTCACTGACACCCGTGAGATATTTGGCATGCTAAATATCTGGACCTGTCGGCGATTCAAAATCATGCCGTATGAAATGTGTTCTGAAAAGATCTGTGACATGGCTACTTTGAAAATCATGCAGACTGAACTTGGCATAAGGGTGGGGTTAGGTGTAGGTTGTTCGTACAAATTCATATGAACTGACAACTCGTAAAATGCGTACGATTAACAAAAATCTTCAAGAACTTGTACAAGTGAGGTCGTAAGAATTTGTATGAATTAACCTACCTCGTAAAATATGTACGAATTGCCTTGAGACTGGGCTGGAATATTGAATAAGAGTAAACTAGGGGGTGTGGCTTGTTTTTTCTACTGCAAATTGATTGGACGTAGTAAAGTAGGTGTTTCATTCAGTTCAGGGGCGTGGTTAAGGACATCATGCGCATGCCAAAGTTGTCAAACTGATGTCATTAGAGAAAGCCCGTCATTTCAGAGGGGAGGAGCATTTTCAGATTTGAAGTAAAGGCAATTACAAAAGGCAAACATTCAAACTTGCACGGATTAATTGTTCACCACAAAAATAGCAATGTGAGCTTTAAATGTTTTCCACACTAACACTTTCATAGTAATGTGACACGAAGTTAAGGGTCAACACAACTTATACCCACTGACACATGACCAACTGACCCACCTCTTGGCAAGTCCATCACTCATATGCCGATGCCCTTGGGAGTCTTTCATT
>JAUCMU010000021.1:10955563-10971480 GCA_032275025.1 Enteromius treurensis | reverse complement strand
CCTTGGAGTCTTTCCTTCCCCCCCCCCCCCCCCCCCTTTTCACTCTCATGGAGTTGCTGTGTCGTCCCTCATGCTGAGTTTGGGAAATGAGCCTCCCTATACCAATTTGTCCTGGCCTTCCAGGCCACTGTCCCTGATAGACCACCTACACTGGGCCTCTCATTGCACCCATGCAGGGGGTACCAGTGCCCTCCATAGGCCCTAACCCCCAAACCCCTCTGCCTTAATGGCCACCGCGTTGCCCTATCGTGCCAGGCAGCCAAGCATGGCTCTGCTCCACCAGACGCCAACACTCTCTTGGAATGCTAATGACCTCCTCCATTCCCATCTTCCGTTCTACTCCAGACACGTAGCCAACCCTTCCCCCACAATCTGTTGTTTCCGTCAAGCACACATGCAAAGGATGCCAGTTTGTAATAAAGGTTTGAATTACTGGAATGAGTCTACAATACACGTATTCAGGGAAATTACGAGATTCAGACAAACATTTCGAGAGGGACTTTTCACTGCGAGCGGCTTTTAGTTGGTCGTGCACTTGACTGTCGCACTGCGTGAGGTTAGTAGCTCAAGTGCACTTACACACACTTCTCTCCACACCCCCCACCCCGCATACTCGGGCTGAATGAGAAACTAGCATCCCCTTGGGCACATTCATTCCTAGGGTGACTGGAGCAAGTGGAGATTGGAGTCCGTATTTACTTAAAATGAGAACAGATTTAGTATTGGAGGGGAGGAAAACAGGAATCGCAGCCAGTTCCTAACATACTCTCTATTCTAATTCAAGTGGCTCTTGATATTATTCAAAGAGGTTCTTAAACACTGAATGTGATGAAAGCAGCCATCAAACCCAGTGTTGTCCAACAGACACCTTCTAGTAAGATCCCATAACAAAGCGTGGTAACACTTTATTTTAAGGTTACACCTATAAGTTGCTTATTAGCATGCATATTACTAGAATATAAGCCGTTTATTAGTGCTAATTAAGCCCATATTAATGCTTTATTCTACATGACCTTATTCTAGATCCCTAATCCTACCCAATACCTAAACTTAACAGCTACCTTACGAACTATTAATAAGCAGCAATTTAATAATTTATCGATGTAAAAGTCGTAGTTAATAGTTAACAAGTGCTACATATTCTAAAGTGTTCCCCAAAACTTTAAGAAGTTTATAAGAATAAGTTTATACAGAAAAAAACAATGCAGCTGTGAAATGCGCTCTTCTTAAGTGTGTTTTAATTAAAATATAGTATGTTTACAGAACCCAAAAATGTCTAACCTATGAATGATCGATTATTAAAGTTATTTATTTGCGGTTATGTTTAGTGTAATGTTCAGCTGCAACTGATGTTTGGTGTAAAAAGTGGGAACCATGGTATATAATTGTACAGTGCCCTCCACTAATATTGGCACCCTTGGTAAATCTGAGCAATCTTGTCCTTTTGATGTTTCATTAAAAAAAATTCACAAAATTAAATTGACAAAAAAATTTAAAATGGGGAGAAAAACTCCAATATATGTTAGCTCTGAGTAATGCCTGAAGAGTTTGGAGAACACCTGATAAAGAGAAAGGGGCCACTCCTTCATGCCGAATCTCTCCAGATCCTTCAGAATACCAGCTCCATGATGGTGCTTCTCCTCATTTTCTGCAGGGTTCAGGTCAGAGGACTGGGACAGTCATGGCAAAAGCTTCATTCTGTGACTTATTCTTGTGTTTATCTTGATGTTTGTGTTTGGCTCATAGTCCCAGTGGAAGGTGATTTTTTTTTAATGAAAGACCAAAAGGATAAACAATGCAGATTTATTTTCACAGCCACATTTGCTCAGATTTACCAAGGGTGCCAATATTAGTGGAGGGCACTGTGTATAATAATGGTAAATACCTCAAATAGAATTAATTATATAAATAACAAAAAGTTATAAAATAAATACTATGCAACACTCCCTCAACAGTAAGTTCTAAAGTTCGTTTCCATAGTATGGTCTTGAACTCGAGTTTTCTTGCTTGTGCTTACCAGATCAGAGAAGTCGTGTATTCTTCCGGGAAGTAGACTGGTTGTTCTCCACTGCTATCAGAGACTAGGCTTCAACTGGCAGCATTTCTTCTTGTCTGAACAGGATTCTGAGGAAAATAATGCAGAGATGAAAAAGAACTGTGAGATGCAAAGAATTACTAGATACGCACCTCTATCAAAAAGCACCATGACGCATGCCAAATACTGATGTTGTGTTAAAGCCATAATCAAAACATGAACTCATGTTAAACAGGAGGCTTTTTGTGATGTTTTTTCTTGCTGTAACTGCAGTCAGAGAGGTGATAAAGCTTTAAAACCAACCAATGAACAACCCAAGATCATCACAAATACAGCCATTGGTTAAGTCATAAAAAAGATACCGGACTAAAGATCAATTATTGCTTTGTAACTGCACTTACTGATAACAGTACTAAATAAGAAATATTTATTAGAATTTAAAATAACTTTATTTTAATACATTTCAAGATGTCATTTATTCCTGAGATGCCAGGACTATGACACAAATTTTCTTTATGAAAATCTTTATGAAATATGAATCCCTTTACCGTCCCTTTTGATCAGTTTAATCTGTCCTTTGCTTAAAAAAAGTTATTATGAATTATGAACAAAAAAAACCAAAAGGAAAACAAACGGCAATTATAATTTATTTCTAATAATTACATTTCTAGGGTAAACTCAAAGACACATAACATGAGAAAAATAATTTTTTACTTTTTCTCTTTAGATTCCTTGCCGATTTAAAGAATAATGAATAAAATGCTCATTTTAAAAAGTGCATCATATTTTTTTTAGGTTTTTTTTTTTACTTTATATTTTAACAAATATATCAAAAGCATATTTAAATGAATATATAAATCCTATTTGAAAACCAAAAAGTCTTAGAGAATCGACCTGGACCCTGCTTCAGAGACTAGCTCAAGTCTGCATGTCACTGCACCAAACACAGTCCACCCGAGAGAGAGAGAGAGAGAGAGAGAGAGCTCTCCTGGATGGACAATATGCTGGAGGTCATCGATGATGCTGACTGAGAAAAATATGAGGGTTTTCAAACAGTGTGGTGGCCTGAGGCAGCAGGCAAGCTCGGGTCAGCCCTCTACCTTGCCCAAACAGAACTTTTCATTTCATTGCCCTTGTACCAGCATGAATTCAGCACTGAACATTTGTTCTGTGTCTTTTTCGGAGTCTCTCACCTTTCTTTGTACCCCAGGTCTGTGGCGCATTTGAACTGCATCTAACCGAGACTGTTCTCTCTCACCTTAACACACCTTTAACAGTCATTCTCCTGGGACGGTTATTGCTACAGTTGTACAGTCTGTACTCCAGCTCTTTCTCTTCCAGTGCTCAAGAAGAATAAAATTTCTCTTGTTAAGCATCCCACACATCCTCCATATTTAACAACACCCTACTATCTGAAAGATATTTTTGTGTGACCGGCTTTCCAATTAGCTGATGCCGCAGTATCACCTTGTGAATCTGTCCAGTGATTGCACAATGCTTAATTTAAATCCATATTAACTTCATTTGTTTATTTATTTTTTTGCAAAAAGACAAAAGCAGCGCCCTCAGCTGTAAACAGCTTCCGTTTGGTGCAAATCTGTCTTCTCAATCGCTTGATCAAGGTATCTGTTCTCCAAAGTGTTTCAAGAGCCAGCAGCTTTGGGGCAGACAGCTTTGAAGCCCCTGGAAATACAATGCCAGCACTGAGAAAAGCTCCACTTTAGCTCCCTGCGTCCGCCCCTCGTCGCTTTTCTGGCAGCTCGCACAATCCCTCTCCTCCAACATGCCTTCCAAAAATAAGGACAGACGATCTCAGGATTCTTTAATGAACTGTCAAGCGCCTCAGCTCCAGGGTGTACACAAAGATAGGCACCTCAGCAGAGCTCAAACTTACTGTACAGAACAGAGTAAAAGAGAAACCTGCAGAAAAAGGCTTTCACCTGAGTATTTCCAGCTCTGTGTTAGGTGTTCTCTGGTTTATGGCAAAGTAAGCAATCTTAAGTGGTGATTGCTGAAATGTTCATTTGCTTGTGGTTTTCTACAGTTGACCTTTATATTGTTTTGCACAATAAGAAATCTGAGGTGGCATGATTCACAGAACGTCCTCAAGGGGCCCACTTCACAACTGTCATTTTGTACAGACAGTAGTCAATGACGCAGTTCTGCATGTGCACGAAAAAAAGGCCAGTGACCTATTTCAGTTTTTGACTAGACATTATTCAGCAGGATTTATAAGGATTTATAAGGAAAACACTTTTACGTACTGTCAAAAAATAAATAATTAAAATGTGAATAAAACTATTTTTGGAGTTTTAGAAAATACTATATCAGTCTTTCTATAAAAAAAATAATGTCTAATTCAATATGCTTGCAGTTTTTTTTTTGTTTTTTTTTGTGAAATGTACTAGCAATTTCTCAATGAAATGTTTTCAAATATTATTATTTTTTTTCAAATATGTTTTTTCCAGTTTAGAATGTCTGCGTTAACTAGCAATTGGTGGTACAGAATTTGCTTTTAGCCTGATTTAATCTTGCTGTTTTATGTTTTTTAAATATAACAACAACAAAAACAACAACAGCAATAATAACAATAATTTCAAGGAAAAGTGTACAATTACTGTGTGATAGAATACCCACAGACTAGCTATAAAAAAGAGCAATATGCTGAAGTTATGCATGTACACAATTGTTTTTGAGCCAATCACTTGTGCTAAAATACCATGTGACTAATCATTATGAAAATAGAGGAAAATGATCTCCTGAAAATGAACAAGAATGTGCTGAAAGTATGAAACAACAAAGTTCAGAAAGGTCTTAAAAAGTGTCATTGGTAAATCATAGTTTTATCATATAAAGAAATTTGAGCAACAAAATAATTGCAATGCAATGCAAAAAAATGTCATTAAATTTAAAAATCTTAAATAAATGTAAATTAAATGGGGGAAAAAAAATATTAAATTAAATTAATAGATCTGAAAATAAATCAGAATACATTGCTATTGTTGAATGGCAGAATGATGCAGCATCTAGCTACCAGAAGAATACTTTGCACCCAAACCCTGACCTACCGTGACCTGCAATGTGATCTGGTCACTTAGTGTTTCCAAGCATTGGTGTGACACTCAATTAACAACAAACTAAAATAATTAGTACACATAACCTAAAATATCCAATCTCGCACCATCTGGTTTTGATGGACGTCACTCTTAAAAATCTTAACTTCAAACAAAAAGAAACCGCAAAGACAAGTAAAAAAGCTATTGTAAGAAAAGGTGTTGGTTGAAGACAGGAGCTTGTTTCAACCTGAAGGCTGAACATGCCTGCACATACTCACACACATCCATACAAAAGATGTTGCCACACAAGAATGCAATGCACAATTACTTTGTGATACAATACCCACACATTAGCATAATAAAGAACAATATGCCAGCTTTGCACAACTAATGATAGACCGCTGAAAATAGAGTCTCTCTCGGCTGAGGTACGAGGAAGGGAAACTGCGTGTGAACTTGCAGGAGAGCAGCCAACCATTCACGAAGCACGATTCGATAAACTGGTGAAGAAAATTGTCATTATGTTAACCAGTCAACAGTCACAGGTTTTAACAAACCCAAACAACCTTCTGTTTTCTAAGCAATGCTGATTTGATTTGCTCTGATATTTTGCCATTTGAAAGTCTGCTATCAGGGCAGAAGCAGCTCATCCAGAAAAGGATGTTAGGATTATACACATGTATGTTATTTGTGCTCTGCTGCATTTTCCGTGACAGCTCTCTGACATCAGCGCCCATGCGGATGGCTGCAAGCTAGTTTCTAGTGAAGGAGGCACATTTTTTTTTTCCTTTGTGTCTGCAGCACCCTGACACAGCATCTACACTGGACACGAGCAACGCGTCACATCACGTCAAAACAAACCGCTCCTATTCTAATCAATGACGCTGTCTACATTGGAAGCATCCATTGTTGCAGGTCCCAATGCATTTTTAGACTCTCTATTGCTATTCATAGTAAATATTTTATTTACCCAGTTTGTTTGAAACAAATATTAATTTTTAATACAATTAATCTATTTAGATAAAGTTTATCAGTCAAATGTTTGAAAAATAAATATTAGATGTTTTATGTTTGTGAAAGAAGTCTCTTATTATTATCAAGGGTGCATTTATTTGATGAAAAATAAAAGGCAGTGACATTGTAAAAAATAAAAAAAAAATAAAAAAAAAGCAAAACAATTAAAAAAACTGCAAAAACTTAATAATAAAAACTTTTAGCAATTATTACTCCAGTCTTCAGTGTTCCATGATAGTGCTTCATAAATCATTCAAATATGATGACTTGGTGCTTACTTATTATTGGTGGTACTACTTATTAATAGTTATTAATAAAGGCATTTTAAAATCAACATTAAAAAAAGTTTTGCTGCGAAAACAGTTTGTTTGTATGTTTTTGTTGTTGTTGTTTTTGTGAGAATCACACATTTTTTTCCAATTCTCTTTAAAGAATAGAAATGACTAATTAATTAAATGAGTCTCTGCTTAATAATTTTTTTTTTTTTTTATAAAAATTAAAAATGCATTATTTTTTTTTATTGTACTTAGCTCACAATAAAATGTTAAGCTGGAAAATAAATAAATAATTAAATGAACAAACAATAATAATACAATATTTTTCCTGAGCACTAAATATTAGTGCTATTAGAATGATTTCTGAAGAATCTGGTCAAACTAAAAACTTGAGACCGCTGAAAAGTCAGCTTTGCCTTAACATTAATAAATTACCATTTAAAACATCAAATATATTACAAACAAAAGCAGTTCTGTTATTTTAACAATATATTACTTTTTAATTGTGTGTCAGATAAAATAAATGCAGCCTTCAACAGATTAAAAAATATTATATATATGGTAGATTTCACCACCTCAAAACTAAAAAATAACTAGACTGCACTCAACCTTTGCGTTTTGTTTCATTCTGTTTCAGAAGGGCAATCAGTTCTGTGCCAGTGCCCTCTGCCTCAGATTGACATGTTCTCCAGTGACTCCTACAGCCACAGCAAACTTTGACCCACTCTCTACTTCCTTCAATCGCAAAACCCCCCACCACCTTCCCTGGCACCACCTACTAGTGCTGCTGGAATCCAGTGAAGTGAGACCACTGTGAAAAATTCATTCCGCAGCTTCTAAAAAGTGCTTTGATTCCTAAACCAGGAGCGCTCGAAGTCCCGCTGTCCTCAAATAACCTACATCTACAAACCAATCTGCACTGAACAGCGATATGCTGAGATTGAGTTAATGACGGTCTCAAATCACTGGAGCCTGCTGATCTGCACAGACAAAAGGAATTAGATCGGGATGGAAGTGGTTGATGATCTGATATATGTATTAAATTGTTTATATTCCTCCCAAAAAAATAGCGGTTTAAAGGTACAGTAGTGGGCACTAGGGATGGGAATCATAAGGAATTGAATTACTATCGTTCCAAACAAACCTAATCATTCACCAATGGACTGATATTCAGCTTTCCGATGATGTATAAATCACAATTTTAGAAAATGTACCTTTACAGCTGGTTTTGTGGTCTATGATATTCAGATAGGTCTTATGTTGTCGCTGCAAAAACCTACTATGAATTGCGTTGGTTGTATTATATCTATCACACAAGAGCCATTCGTTCAAGAAGTCACGAAAACCACTCGTTTCTGCATTTGAATATCCCAACACTAGATGGCAGTCATTGTGGCAAACAGCTGGGTTACTCATCATATAAACATTGGTTTTCAAGCTCTAGATTGTTTTAGAACATTAGCCATGCATTACATAGGGATCCCAGCCTGATAGACTCTGTCTTTCTTTCTCATTAAACGAGTCGAGAGAATTCAATTAAGAATATGTCAAGGGGCCCGAGGTGCTTCTTATATATAGCTTAACTCCAGTTGGTAAACAACTCCTCGCCTGTTTTTCTGGTTTGGTTTAAACTCAAATCTCAAAGGACACGCTAAACTGCACCAACAGTGACTGCACTGTAAAAAAAAAAAACGCACGTAGAAGCCAAGGGTCCCCAGAAAACCTCTTGTGCATGTATAAAGGATTTAAAGAGAATAAAATGCAGCTAATTAAAATAGTGTTTCCGTGAGATGTTAATGAGGTTTTTGTTACACTTGGGTGGACGTCCTTACATGATGTAGTTCTAATCCCACTGAGTCAGTGTTCTTTGTCCTTGCATTGCTGGCAGCTATAATCCGCAAAAAACTCAGTCAAACATAATTACCGAGCAGTCACATCTGCACATTCGGAAAGTCACCACATTACTCATCATCAACATCGGCCCTTTTATTCCAATCTTTGTCATAAAAAACACCTAACCGTGCGCAGCGTCTTCCCTCGGTTTGTGTCTCTCTCATGACTGCATTCTCATTGCGACGTCTGGCTCATTTCAAATGAAGCATGTTGCGGTAATGAGCCCATGATGATATCAGCCGTCATGTGTAACCACACATCAGAATGTCAGCAGTTCTGCTGCGGGCTGAAGGTGAGGGGAGCAATAACGACGTGTTTTTGTAAGACTGCCACCCACTCTCTGGCGCATTCGGGCCCTGTGCGTGCAGGCCTCGAGGGAAAGCTCCAGACGAGGGCTGCGGGATTGTGCTTTCTCCCCGACAGATTGCGTGTTTGTGCTACTACGTTAACTGAGGATGTTCAACACGCATATGTGACCTGCTTTAAGAGCTTGCTTAAAAAGCATCGCGCAGACAAAAGAGAAAGAGCATTTAGAGCCACAGGTAAAGTAAACACGTCTCATACAAGGTGGCGGTCAGTTTCTCAGGGGGGCATAGGAACACATGCCTCAATTAGGTCAAAACGAAGAGGTGTCTCCTCTCCGCGGGCCGCTCGATCACAGTCGTAACGAGGTAGGTTAAAGAATACCGCCTACAGGCTTCTTTCTTCCCAGGCTTAAAGCTGCATGTGTGTGTGTGTGTGAATACAGTCTGTTCTATCAAGGATGCAAACAGTTTTTTTTCTCTGTTACTGAGCCAATTACGGAGATAAAGTGGACTCTCAGGAATGCGAGTGCTCTCGTTTCTAACATCTTTAGCCCTGCATTCGACACGACGCACAGTGAACCTGACACAATGCTCCTGATTTGTCAAAAACACAATTCAAAGGCAGTGTGGGAGACCAAAAGTACCTTATATAATCAGATCGACCCATTTTCGGAAAGTTACACGAAGTACTGAGGTCCTATATTGGAAGGATACCATGTGCAAACTTAAGTGGCAGAAGCTCTACAGTGCTGCTTTCTGAAATCGTTTTCCTTTCAGTGACTCTTAAGGGTCTTATTTGCTTAATCCTTTAAAGACCAAGAAAAAATGGCTTGGAATCTATGCCTAGTGTTGTATGAAGTAATAAATTGGGAAAGCAAGGCAAGTGTGGTCAATATTAGAGAAATTATTGCAAATAGTGATGCAGCAATAAATTTGTTCTTTAGTGGTTCTTTATCGAACTGTTTGGTTCGGTACATCCACATGAACCAAGATATTTCGGTAGCCTATTTGAGCCATTTTCTGTGTATTAAGCGCCTAGACAATCAGGCGATGGTCAGAACTTCTCAAGACTAGTGATGTGTCGTTCTTGAACGATTCATTCATTTTGAACGAATCTTTAATTTGACTCGGGAAGGACGAGTCGTCTCGTGGAAGAGATTTGTTCAGTTGCTCACAGCTTAGGCTTTATAGGTTAAGCTTATGGGGCTGTCACGTGATGAACGAACGACTCGGAAAACCCGAAGACTCGAGAGACGAACAAATTAATTCTGTTTCCGGCTCAGGCTGGATAGGTTAACATTTCAGCAGCAAAATTATTCCAGAACTTGACGACGCGAGTAAGCGCCACCACTTGGTGATACATTTTGTTATTGTTGTTTGTTCTGATGGTGTATTTAGAAAACTTTCTGATGGTGGTGACACTGATGGTGTATTTTCTTGTTGCTGTCAATATTTATTTGAATAATGTTCATGTTTATTTTTCACTTTTTACTGCACTTTTTATATTGTCCATTTTTGACAGAGGGCAAAAATAATTGTTCTTTTTTAAAAATAAATGTGGTGTTTTTACTTAATCTGTACCTTTTTACATTTAATATCGTCTCTGTAGCTTGAGAACTTGAAATAGAAAGGGCAAATCACCTCCCACTATGTTAGAGCTCACATACAGTTCTGTACATTAATATTGATGCATTGAAACCGAACCGTTGGCTCACTGTACCGTTGCATCCCCACTGTAAATATGTACAAATAAAAAAAACAGGTTTTGGACCAGACTATATATTCATATAAGTTTAAAAACACAAAAATAGATATAAGACATATATAATGTACTTTACAACATTTATTATTTATTTATTTGTAAATAAACTATGACTATTTTTTTTGCTATGCCTTATGAATGATACAGTTATGGCTACTATATTATTATGTGGCTACTATTTGTCTAAATAATTAAAAAAATATTTTTTTTTTATATAAGTTAAAAACTTATAATTAATAACTTATCATTTTAAACGCTAAATGTCAGAAATTAAGCATCATAACATTATAATATAAAGTATGAAAAATGTATATTCATTTTGAGACTGGTTATTATAGCAATTAATATACTAATTATTATATAGGGTTATTTACATAAAACTAAAAAATGTATGTTATTTTATTTCAGCTAGTTGCCACGGAAACATTTTGTCATTTAGTTTATTTAAAGTGTATTATTATTATTAGTTTGTTATTCAAATTTCATCATTTGATGCACTAAAACTGAAATAAAATGTAATTAAACAATATACTGTAGACATAAAACAAATAATTAATCTTAATGACTAAAATAACAGCAGGTTTGCAAAAGACTACATTGTACAGTTATTTTTAACATTAAGTAGCAAAATACATCTTATTATCAGCTGATAGCCAATATTATACAAATAGACTGCACACCTTTTCAAATAGAACAACAGGAAGTTCTTGTCATCAAACAACTGCAAGAGGCTTCTAAGATGTCTATTTTCGTCCTCACAAAAAATGATCTTTGCTCATAATTGTTTTTTTGGCTAAAATTTGGCTATAGTCATGCAAAAAAAGAGTGAAGAAGAGTGAAGTGTGTGTAGTGCAGTGGTGTGGGGCAGTGGAAACACACACCCCGCCTATCCAGCTCCAGAGTGCGGCCATCAGCAGGGTCTCCGGGTTGATTGGCCATGGCACTTCCTGAGTGCCAGGCAGAGAAGGATGTGACAGTGTGAAGGGACGCACTCTGGGGAGGGGTGAGTGAGACAGAGCTACTAAATAAAGTCACAGGTCTCTGCACTGCCCAAACCACTGCATGAAAACAAGACAAATGATGTGTGTGTCCATCCTAAATTGACCCTATATTTCACAGATAAATACAAAATGTGCCAAACAACGAGAAACACTTAAACAAGTTCTGCAAAAGCACAGTGCTGGTTCTACGATGAAGTATATAAATTCTAATATTTTATATACTCAAATACACACCCACACACACACAAACATGCATATATAAAATACGTTTTTCAGCAATATACAAAAGATTTCCATTTTCCTTTTTAACTTTTTATTTATCAAAGAATTCTGAAAAATCATCACAGGTTACAAGAAATATTATGTAGCACAACTTTCTAAAATTGATAATAAATCAGAATATTAGAATGATTTTTTTATGGATCATGTGACACTGAAGACTGGAGTAGAGGCTGATAAAACTTAAGCTTTGCATAACAGGAATAAATATTTTAAAATATATATGTACATAGAAAAACACTGTTTTAAATTGCAATAATATTTCAAAATATTAAATTTTTTGATCAAATAAATATAGCCTTGATGAGCAAAAGAAACTTTAGATTTATACATTATAAATAAGCTTAAATAGGATCATATTTGGCTGAGATACAACTATTTGAGAATCTGGAATCTGAGGGTGCAAAAAAAACCTAATAATAAATATTTTAAAAATCGTCTTGAAAGTTGAAGTTCTTAGCAACTGATATTACAAATCAAAAATTCAGTTTGTTATATTTATATTCACAAAATATCTTCATGGAACATGATCTTTACTAATGACATAGGTTTTGTTACCCAGAATCACATATAGACATGCTAAATGTAACTGACAAAAAAAAAAAAAATGCATGAAAAATAATCATTATTTAGTATTATTATTATAATAAATCTGCTAGGTTTTTGATTCTGCACAGATATAGGGCATTGAACTCCACCTAGTTTTTTCAATGGTTCCATCTGCACTGCGCTATAAACAATGGCTCATGAATGAGACTGTTTCAATGAAAGATTAAGCACTTTTACTGGAAATTGACCTTGAGCCTGGAAATCAAAGACTGCATCTTCAAAGCCGATGCATTCAAAGGACGCTCGCTCTGCGTATGTGCATGAACATGCACTATTCTCTCCTCCAGGTTGTTGTGTGCAGGGGTAGAAAGAGCGGACAGTGGATCTGTTTGGTTTTGCACTGTTTATTATTGTCTTCAGCTCACTTGACTCTTGACAGAGACAGAGTGAGATGAGCAGAAAGGGGAGGGTCATTAATCACAGGATGAAGGTTGAGTTCCGAGCTGGACTCGTCCATAGCATTGGTTTCTTGCCTCTTTTGTCTTCTGCGCTGAATGAATGAGAGGGAACACGAGGGAACTCTGGATGATCAGTCAACACCCTCTCATGCTTCTACTGATCACAGAGCGCTCAGACGGAAAACAACACAAAGAACAAGAAACATAAGCCTCCCAAAGATCTCTATGGCCCTGTTTACACCTGGTATTAACATCTTGAGCGATCCAATCACAAGCGGTCAGGTGAGCTTCAGTGAACATCTATAAAATCTCATCAAATAAAAGCCATTTTTCTGTCAGTCAATAGATGTTGAATATAGACATGTTTTGCTGAAGTGATTTTGTTATGTTGCAAGAGCAGATGATCATTCTTATTATATATATATATATATATATACATATTAGTGCTGTCAAACGATTAATCACAATTAATCACATCCAAAATAAAGGTTTTGTTTACCTAACATATAAGTGTATACTGTTTATATTTATTATGCATCTATAAATACACACACATACATATTTTTATATAATACACATATTATCGATATAAAACAATATATATATATATATATATATATATATATATATATATATATATTGTTTTATATTGATAATATGTGTATTATATAAAAATAACACATTTTTTCTTATATATATATATATATATGTGAAAAAAAGTGTTTTTTATATAATAAAAATATTATGAATATAAAACAATATAAATTATATGAATAGAAATACACATGTAAATATTTTACAAAGATATTCTGTATGTATGTCAGTGCATCTATATACACATAATAAATATATACAGTACATAGTATGTGAACAAAAATTTTTATTTTGGATGTGATTTATGGAAATTAATCGTTTGACAGCACTTATATTTATACTCTAAACCTGATTAATAAGTTGTGTGTATTAACAACAAACATGAATTAACAATATTATTATTTTATAAATTACCATTAATTTTAAATCAATGAAAGTAGTGCAGTTTTTGTTTTTTATTGTCAACAAGTATTAACTATAAACAATACTCACTTTTAATCTTGACTAATCAAAGTTGGAGAAATCGTTTGTATTTATTATCATAACAAATATTAGCTAAAAGTAAATAATTTATAGATAACATTAGCGTTGATTGAAGCTAAACAATAACATTTTATTTATTAATAACAAACACGAATGAACTACAAACAAGTATATTTATAAATTACCATTAATATTAATAAAATTGTAAAAATGTTATAATCTTATCTGTTAATTACAAACACTTACTTAATATAGACAGTAGTGTATTTATTAATGAACATTAACCCTGATTAATAGAAGCCCTATAAATAAATAAATAAAGTTGCTTGTTGTTACTTCATGATACCTACTGCACCAATAATGTGAACAAATTGTAAAGTGATGCCAAGACACAGCAGACCCCATTTCCTCCTGTATTTACTGCAGCAATCTGAGACGCATGTTAATACCAGATGTAAACAAGAACACTGTTATGCATGTTGAGATTGTGGCGGCATTGCACAAGTGTGTAATACCTAAAAAACAGTGAGAACATCAAGCTCACATCAGAGAAGAAAACACGGCTGTGTTGGATGCCAGTGGTACCCAGATGTGGGGCCTGCAGCTGCTGGCTAATTAACTCTTCTCCTCTGCACACCTGTATAGAGGAAAGTCTGTCCTGACAGCCACTGTTGGGCCTTGCTGGGTCTAAACATGCAATTGCACAGCAGATGTTGTCGCATTTCACACTTTGTTGAACAAATATTTCACAGCTTTGGGAAAAAAAAAAAAAAAAAACGTGGGACGGGTGGCCAACATCGGGCGGAGAATAACTGCTACCTGTAGCCTACTGTTCACACAGATGGCTGAAGTCACAATTTTACAACCCACTCATGTAATTCAAATCACACTTTGACAAGAATTATTACTGTAAATGTCAATGAAAGATCTTTTAATTGTACTATTTAGAAATGCACATGGTCCACTTGCCACTTCTTGCGGATTAACGTTGTCAAAAATCTTTAATGATGCGGTAATCAATTAATTTCTCTTAATAAACAGCAGAAACTGCCAGTGGTGGTAGGTTGCACATAGCTGAATGGTTTGTTTACTTCCAAGTTCTGTTTTCATGATGCTGGTTTTTAATACTCAGGGAAAAAAAAATTGCATACAGAAAGTATTTTAATTATGGCGCTTGGGGTGGGAGAGAATGACATGCATAATTTCTCATAATCCCCTGTGTTGAGTATAGAAATATGTATTTTTTTTTTTTAATAAAAAAGTCAAGAAAGGAAAGAAATTACGCCGTTTTCCTATACAAATTGACTTTCCTTATTAACTCCTTTATCATTTTCCTCTATGAGGCGAGGATGTAGGGATTGTAATAATATCTAGTTTAATATATTCCACTGAAAGATGGTGCTCAGGGGCCTGTGCAGGGAGCTCATTCTCTGCATGGGTGCTATTTAACAGGGCCAAACTCAGTATGTATGCTGTGGACCAATATGCCATCCTGTGTGTCAGCAGTTTGGAGTCTCACAGGGTTCCTGATTGTCAGAGAAAAAGAATGGAAGACACTGGCCTGGCATAACCGAGGGGGGGACCATACGGAAAAAAAAGAGAACCATATCCATATATAGCACTGTTTATCAACACGCGCTTTGTTGGTCTTTTCTAAGTGCTGCCATACTGTGTGATCTGCCATACTTTACGGAGACAATATCGGCTCTTTAAAATGTTCAAATTTCTGGATATGTGTCTGTTTATAACGCTCTTCTCCATCATCTGCTCATCATTTGATGAATTGCTGCTGTCATGATCAATTGAAAATGTACAGAAACATTCTTGCGCTAGTACTGCCTGTGGAAAGGCAACTGTGTTGAGTTTTCTGAACGAGGCACAATTTATAACATGACTAATTTACATATAAAGGAGGCTCGTTAACATGAAAAAATGAAAATGACTTCATTTAAATACGGCGAGAGCTATTAAAGCACCTTAAAGGGATTGTTCATTTAAAAAAAGAAAATCCTGTCATCATTTATTCACCCTAATATCTTTCCAAACCTGTATAACTTACTTTATTCCATTGACTTGTGCACAAATTTGAGGAAACTAAAGCAATTGTAGTAAAAACTGGAACAAAAATAATAAGACTAAAGTCAAAACTATTTCTGTAAACTTTCGTATATTTAAAGAGCACTTTTTAAAATAAGTAATAGTTTTAAAAGAGT
>JAUCMU010000021.1:10941814-10954243 GCA_032275025.1 Enteromius treurensis | reverse complement strand
ATATACAGTCAGTCAGTCATTATCACAAAATGAACACAGACAGACGTGAATTTGGAGGTCAACTGCAATAATGATAAGCTGACTGTAAACTGTCCATTTTATTATATGGTTACTTACTAAAGAAAAATGATATGCATGAGGTCATTATAACTTCATGATGATACATACGAATAATCGTTTTAATAAATACATTTAACATACATACACAGTGCCTACTTACTAGATTAAGGGGATATAAATTATTTGAATGAATTGTATACATTCATGACAATACATATACATCTAATTTATTCATTTTAAAATATTTTTTTAAATAAATAAAAGATGAATATTATATAAATATATATATATGCAAGTATAATTTTATGATAATCTTATGATGTTTACAGTGACAGTATTATAAACAAAATATAGAATTTAGAATCAACACCAAATTTCTAATACAAAGCAAAGGATAAATGGACAGAATTTTATCCGCACAAATATCGGCATGCTGTCCGGACTAACCGAAGAAAGTGCAATCTGTAAATTTGAAGAAATACCCAGCACGCCCAAAAAAAAAAAAAAAGGACATTGGTAATTTATTCTGCATTGATGAATGAGTCTGACAAACACTATAATGTTTACATGTTCCTCCCTCACAAACACTTTATGCACTAAATAGCTCTGGCGAATCAACTTTTTTGCAATTTCGGATGAAACTGCGCGCCTCTCACGCACCACTGTGATCTGTGGACATGCGTGACAAGGCCTGACGGAGGGGGGCCGTCTCCTACACTTTCCTGACACTTATATAAATGAGCAAACACACTGAGAAAACTTGAGAAGGGAAAAACAAGTCATTTCCATGTATGAGACATCTCATTTTACGCCTTCCTATCAGTGTCTGGCTGCCGAGATCTGTGCGCGTGTGGGCTGAAGTGCTTGTGTCAAAAAGAGGGATTGTATCATCTGTCCTCTGTCCTTCTCTCTTGTTCTCTGTTATTCATGCCATTCAAACGGCCCTCCCCTCCAGTGGCTTGCTCAAGCTTGAAAGTGAAAGAAGGGAACCATGCAAGGCATGTTTTTCCTTCTCTCCTTCCTGCCGTAAAGGGCTGAGAGGGGGGCGATTAGTGTCTGCTGTCTCTCAGAAAGTTACAGCTTGTGTACCAGGAGACACAGGATGTTACCACTTGACAGATGAAAAGCGAGAAGAAAAGCTTTTTGGAAAAGGAGAGAGACAGGATGCATGATACAGCGTACATGAATATGTGACAAAGGTGCACACAATCTGCCGGGACCTTGTGTAGCTCGTGTTTAAAATGCTAGCTTCTTGGGGAGCTCGTATTGGACTCATTTACATATACTATAAACGCTCAAGCATTTTATTCTTATTAAAAATTTGTCTGTTTCATCTACACACATAACATTACAGGTACATAAAATCAAGCTTACATGCAGAACGCTACACTAAAAGTAAAAAGAAAATCTGCTAAATCTACAGAATCACCATTGAAGTCCGATAACAAAACACATGACTCTTATGAACCTCTGAGTGAATCAGAAACATACAGTACAGTGTGGTCCAAGTGATGGTCCCAAACAAATGACTCTTTTGAGTCAAAAACACACACTGCAGCAAATTCATTAGTTTTAAAATGACTCCTTGTGAAGCAGACATTTGAATGAATCAGAATGAAATCAAATAATTGAATCAAAGCCATAAAATGCAACGAATGTATATAAAATGCAACGAATGTATACCCAAACAAATGACTCATATGAGCCAGTTCTAAAACAGCAAACAATTACATTAGATGTAAAAGATTTTGCCTTGCCTTGTAGTGACTCCATATCTCAAATCATTAATCCACATTGGCTGGACATGAAGTGCCAGCAGATGAGAGGCTTCAGCCCAAAAAATAAAACCAACACAGACCGGTCAAGCTCCCTCCAAGCCATCTTCCCTGGTCCTTCATTACAGAAAAAGCCAGGACTAATTGCCCGGACCCCATGCCATCTGATAATTACCCTCAGATGCTGCCTAACCCCCCTTTAAGAAGAAAACAAGCTTGAGACATCAGTTACTCTTGCCTTGGAGGCATCTCACAACATTATGCCAACAGATGTCAGGCATGGCCACCACCAGGCCCCCGGGTGGCAACAGCAGACTGCCAGCATAGAGCACTCGTACCGAAGCGTTCATCTCTCGGGCATATCGAAACTAAAATTAGGGACAAATCACTGGTGGTCAGCATTGGTGGGAGTGGGTACATTAATAAACAAAACAAACAAACAAACCGATGCAATGGAAACAGAAAAACACCTTGGCTCCGGGCACACAGATGGTCTCTGTAAGGGTGTTCTATCTCACACAGAGACCTCAAACAAAGTACCCAGCAGCCTAGTAAAAGCACTCCTGCACATCTGGCCTTGTTTGGCGGCCCACCCCGGTCTGGGCTCACCCGGAATTTCATTGAAATGAAATCAACACACCGGCCCATCTGTCACATAGTGCTCTGTGCAACCTCAACGCATTGGAGATAAGACAGGCGGTATCTTTTTTTTTTAAACAAGGTCATTATATCAGAAGGTATAATCCAAAACTCAAGAAAAGGGCATTAATTAACACTTTAATCCTGTGTTCTAGACTGTAATCAAATATTTGCATATGTAAAAAAAAATATTAAAATGTGCACCAATTTCAAATCTAGTAACTATTGATGTTTTAATCTAAAAATGCCTCCTTTCTCAGTCATAATAACAATAATAAAATAAATATTTTGTAGTATAAATTAATAGTGAATGGTATTTTAGATAGGCTTAATAATATCACAAAATATTATTGGGTAGCAATGAATTTTTCATGTTAAACTTTAAATCAAAGGGAATGAAATATTACTATTTAAACTATTTTTTTACTTTTTTTTTTTTTTATGTTTTAAAATGTAATTTATTCATGATACGGGAAGCTGAATTTTCAATTAAAAAAATCAATGTAATATGCTGATTTGGTGTTCACCAAGCATTTATGTACTATTGTCAATGTTGAAAACAGTTGTTCTGCTTAAAATACTTGCAGAAACTGTAATACTATTTACCAAAAAATGTAAAAAAAAAAAAATAAGAAAAAAGATAAAAAAAGTTGGCTCAAAACGAAAAGCATTTCTGTGATTTACAATGTTTTGCAATAATGTAGATTTTTTTTTTTTTGTCTCTATTGATCTATTTAACTTGTTCTTGTTGGATAAAATGATTAATTTATTTAAACAATAAAGATCAGAAATAAATGTAAGAACATTTTGATATAGCTGACTGACATCATATTGTCCTGGCACAACTAGTTCCACTGACGATCAGAAACGAAGAACTCTTATGTGCCTTAACTAATGCAATGCAATTCAGAACTTGCAAATGAAGTCAAAAGGCCAAGATCTGACCGTTATTTTTAATGGGATCTCGTCAGACCTATCTGCATTCATGAAAGTGTGAGCAGCTGATGGGAGCCAGCCAGGGAATATATGGCACACTCCTATTTTCACCTCTCTCCTTCTTCACTAGCTATTCAATAAACATCTGCAACACTGTAGAACAGAAGAATGCCCTAACATGGCCCAATACTGAGAGGTTTTGTTTCTGTAATGGAGGCGGTACAGGCGGGAGAGAGGAGAAAAAGATGCTCTAAGATCAGCATTCATGTCAGAAAGTGTTGAAGTGGAAAGAGGTGTCACGCCTTAAGCACTTGACCTTCACATGACCAAACTGAGAGATATAAAAACTGGAGACAGCTGACTGGGATCATTCGCTGGAGAAAAACAGCTTGATTTGGCCCAAATCAATTACCATAACTGATGCCATAGAGAAAAGAAAGGTCATGGCCAAGTAAATACAAGGTTTTAGTTGATGATTCACTTGGTTCTGCTCAATGTATGTTATGGCTGCGGGCAGAGGACAGCTCTTTAAAGGATTAGTTCTCCCAAAATGAAAAATCTGTCATCATTTACTCACCCTCATGTCATTCCAAACTCATATGACTGGCTTTATTCTCTAGAGCACAAAAGAGGAACTTATGAATAATGTCCTGGTCACGTTTTTGAAACAATTACAGTGATTGGAGATTAAAAAGAAGCATCAAAAAACATGGGCTATATACTCTTAGAAATAAAGGTTTTCTTAGTGATGCCTTAAAAGAAGCATGTTGTATTACCCAAGAAGAACCTTTCACAGAGAACAGTTCCTAAAATAAAAAAAATGTTCTTAGTGAAAATCTAAAGAACGTTTTTTCACCAAAAAGAACCTTTTGTGGAACGGAAAGTTTTCACGGATGTTATGGGTTCTTCATGGAACCAGATGTCAAAAACAAAATTTATTTTTAGTGTTGGGAGAGAACAAATCATTCTTTTGATAGATTTGACATCTTTTCAATGAAATGTTGCAGCATTTTTTGAGTACTAACTGGAGGGGAAGAATTGTAGTAATAAATGACTTGTACATAGTACTTTTATGATGCTTTAGGATATTGTATTTCTGGTCCCCATCCATTGAAAAGTAATCTGTGTTTCGAAGAAAAACTAAACAATTAAAAAAAAACAATGTATGCACTGGGTGCTGCTCACACAGAAGTCACTTTTGGTTGGTGTGTCAAATTCATGTGACCACCTTAATGATAATACAAATTTGCATGAGGAACAGATTCTGATTGTGCAGATTCTGGATTTGTAAAATTTTCCCCGAGCAATGTTGAACGTGACTGCACTACAGTTTTTATTCCTGGAGAGCTCTGCAAACCTGCATAAATGAGTCCAAAACTAAGCACGGTTAACGTTATACAGCAACATTAACACCCCATTGCCATTTGAACTAGAGCCAAAAAGCATTAAGGAGAGCAATAAGAAACCTGCTTCATCATATTCAACTTCTGTTCCAACCAGCCATTTCAAAAACGCATATGCATACATACATGACCACTTAAAACGAGGCAAAACAGTAGCCTGCAAATATCTTAAGCGCTCAAAGACAACAGTTAAAGTATAACCTGGCAGAACAAGAGTCTTTGTGCTTTTTAAGCAAAGCACATTTGCATGCACCTGGCATCAATGGGTCTGGTAATTAGCAGCAGTGATTAACCGGTCAGCAATGGAGGCCCGTGTGGAGGCAGGTTGATCAAGCCACCCCTCCCGATCCTGACCCTCCTGGAGGCTTCACTGCATTCTAAGCAGCAGCTAGTGATTAACACTGACACAATAGTGTGGGGCGGGAGCACCACCCTGTTGACTTATCAGCAACCCCTGAAGAAGTACATATTGCCTTCCTCACTGCTACAGATATATGTGGTGCATTTGGGCATTTTGTGCATTAATATTCACTTCTACTGTAACTCGCCTAAGTTGTTAGGTGTCATTCACAATGATGAATAAAGCTTTTCTGTGCTACGTATTATGTCTGTTTTTGAGCAGCAAGTGAAATAAGTGGCAAAAGGATCTGATAAAGCTTGTCTTGTCTGAATCCCTGTGCCATTTTTTCTTCTATTGTGCAACCATACGCCCCCAAAAATCTGCTCAACAAGCTCGCCCTGATGTTCTGAGCAAGGCTTGGTGAATGTTCAATGGAGCTTTGATTGCATTGAATCTAATGTCCCTTACAGGTGTGCAGGCAGAGAGATGTGCCTGAAATTATCACACATATTTGCTGGAAAAACAAAAGAGCGTAAAACCATCATGGTCTTAGCTTAGCAAGTTGGTCCTGCAGGACTCTCAGCCTTGCAGAGCCGGAGTCCAGATGGTTTAGCATTTAAAAACACCTGCAGAATAAGCAAACCTTTATTAAACTAGATTTAGCTGGTTTCACAACTATAAAAAGCACCCAAAAATAAATTTGTATGATTTACTTTTTTTTATAGAACAGGCAAGGTATTCTTTGAATTATTATTTAAACCATTTGTGTCCATCTAATTAAAGTGAATGGGGTCCTAAACAACACAATGGCTTACTTACTGTTTATTTGATTATTTTTGGGAACACTTTACAATAAGGTGTCATTTGTTAACATTAGCTAATGTATTAACTAACATGAACAAACAATGAATACATTATTATATAAGACTATTTGTTGATCTTTGTTAATGTTAGTTGTTCATTGTTTATTCATGTTAGTTCATAGTGCCATTTCTTAATTAATGGTAACAAACACAACTTGTGATTTTAATAATGCATTATTAAATGCTGAAATTAGCATTAATATTAATAAATGCTGTAGAAGTATTGTTCATTCTTAGTTTAAATTACCTAATATGATTACTAATGATCTTCATTTTAAATTGTTAGCTTTTTTATATAAATTAAACACACACACAAACATATATATATATATATATATATATATTACTGTAAGCTCTAATCAACATAATAAAAAAAAATAAAAAAACACATTTACTTTACATGTAATGAAACGAAAATGTTTGAAATAAGTTGTATATATAATATAGATTTTTAATCTGATATAGCTTCCTTGTCTGATATACAATGTACATATATATTACGGTAAGCTCAAATCATCAAAATAAAAATAATATATATATATTTTTTACAAGTAATAAATCTAAAATTTTTGAAATAAGTTATATATGTATATATATACATAAAATACTAGTGTTTTATTTACACACATACATTTATTTTTTAATGAGAGAATATTTCATGAAAAATTTTGAACTATCCTTCTTACTATCCCATTATCAATCATAATCCATATTCAAATTCATATTTACTTTTTTTCCCTTCAAATGTATAATAAACCAATGTTGGAATTTTTTTGTAAAATGTGTAACCTTGTTTTGTGTGTGTGTGTGTGTGTGTGTAGTAGTTTTAAACAGAAACTGGCATTTGTATCTTTTCTACAGTTTGTCCTCCTAGACGAGAACAAAGCGCGCCGTATCTGCACGTCTGTACAGATTCACACCGCAGCAGTCAGCCGTTCAATCTGGCTTGGAAACACACAACACAAACAGCCTCAGACTTCAAAGCGAGCTCTTAGAGACACACTAAACCGCAGTTAACGTTCAGGTGAAAGTAACTAGAAGTCAATTACATGACTATAAAAGGTAATAGGAGTGACTCCACCGCCACCGTTCAGATACTGCCTCCGTACGCCGCCACAGCTTCTCTCTCCCTTTGTCGATTTAAAGCACTGCTGTAATGAGAGTGATATGGCAATCAGGCAGCTTAAGCAGCCAGTCAGCTACCGAGGAGCATTTCGTCTGTGTTTGTGTCCAAGCTGCTGGGCTAGCTGGGATGATTACAAGGAGCCAAACGCCGCTTGTTTCATCAGCATTCCATCAGAGAGGTTTTTTTTGGGGCCAATTTCAACTGACTTCCTGCTCCAGACGCATTGATGTCTGAACACAACCAAGAGGTGTTGTTTTCGGTTTGTTACGCTGGCATGTTTCGTAGAAACTAATCGAGCTGGCTGGTGAGAATATGGATGCTTTTTAGCTTCACAACTCTCCTTTTTTATACTCTTTTCCATTTCACCCAATACTGAAGAGGTTCTGGCAGCACTCGTATGATAAGGGACAGTTTCTTTGAGCAATGTCCATGAGATTTATTGGAACATTTTCAGAAGTGCGGGACCTAAAAATGGGTGCCTGAAAGGAAACCCAGTGATGATATTTTGGCAGCACACCCAAGAACCACTTCAACATTAATGCAGCTTGCGAATTTTAAAAAAGCCATTTTAGAGTAAATTTCATGTCATATAAAATGACATACAGTAAAGCAATATCCATGTAATGTAAATCAAGTGCAGTTGGTCATCTTTAAATGTTATAAACGTTGTCATCTTTAATGTTATAGTGGGCCATTTAATTTGGCATGGTAAAAAGGGCATCTATGAATGTGGGCTTGATATAAATGATGGCTATCAACTGTCATCGCCCTTTTAATAGGCATGCAGAAGAAGACTTTCCATAAAGTCTGCGCAGATACAGTTCCTCTTTCCTCCTGCCCAGATCTGCAGCACACTTATTGTGTCTCTGCCTTTTTCCTCTCCCGTTCACGGTCTGATAGAATCGATTGGTTGGTCAGAGCCAGGAAATTCCAAAGAGACCAAAATAATTACAAGGAGATAAGGCTATCTACTGTAATTAACCACTCTCATCTGCCGGCATGGGCCAGGGTTCCTTTTAGGCAGGAAATAAATTATCCTTCAGAACTTGCCACCTCTGAAATATAGGAACAATTAAACTAGAATTAGTTCTGATCCATGGTCCCTGCAATCAAAAAAGGACATATTTCAACCATAGCATTATGGCACTATTACACCCTACTAATTGTCAACACTGTGTGCTATAATGAATTGTATCATAGATGGGAAGGGCAAGAGCACAATTACCTGCAATTCGGGGGGTTATTTTGTTTGTTTTTGTTTTTTTTACTTGGGCATATACAATACCATCAAAATGGAAGCTACATGAACATTTGCATGAAATTATAGGAGAAATAATAAAAGAAAATTAAAAAAATATTAGTATTGTTATAAACAATGATTTACAAAATATGCAATAATATAAATTATATTATAAATATATTATATAAATATATGTAATATGACATTACTGTTTTTCTAACAGTAGGATAACTCTACAAATATATAATTAGCTACAAATTCATAATAATAATAATAATAATAACAATAATAGAAGAAGAAGAAGAAGAAGAAGAACTTTTATATTATTATTATTATATACAAAAACATTACATCTAAAATAATCTAAATATGCTTATAAATATTATAAAAATATGTAATAATATAAATTACACTATAATATAAAACATATATTTTTTCAGTAGACAACAAACATTGGAATATAATTAAAAAATTATAAATATACAAAAGCAATTATAAATTATTAATAATAAGCAAAACAAAAACGTTAAGTAATTTTAAAAAGTAATTCAATATTAATAGAAATATTAATAAACAAATAAATAAATATTTGATTTGATTTTTTAAAGCTTGAACGGGAACAAGGGCTGTTGTTGTTTGTTTATTTATTTACCTCAATTACAGACAATTTTACACTGAATTATTGCAGTGTTCGACTTCTCATCCCCAATGCATATTTTATAATTTTTTAAGAAACTTTCAATAGTCTTTTAGCTTTGGGCAAAGCTATCAGTATGCCTTTTAATTTTCCCCCATGTTGAAAACAACTCAATGTTTGGGAAAGGAAGAATTTTAATAAGCATACGGTAACCCCGAAGGTAATTAGCTAGAGGATCAAGAGCAGCAAAAGCGCTTGATTCCTCGCCCATTTGAAGCAACATTACAGCGTGTATCTGCATTAAAGACAAGTGCACCGCCAGCTGATAGGGAGAGGAGCTGCTCGCCGTACCCTTATATAAACCTGAAGCCTTCAACGAGCATTTCTAATCCATTTGTCTATCTTGTTCCTTTATTTTTCTACAGGGACAACATCTTTTTACCGGCCCGCCCTCTCCATATTTTCGAATTCCTGAAAATCATAAATTCCCAAACTGTTTCTGCGCCTACAGAGGCAGTGTGGAGTGCTTGGCATGCTGAGTGTTATACTGCAGTAAACAACAAGAGAAATTCCTTTGAGCTATTTTGACATTTCACCATCAAGTGAAATGCAAATGGATGACCCTTGGGCAACAGTACTCTCTTTCCTAACAGGGTTCAGATGGTGAACAAGGGCACTATGGTGGGAGCGGCTCAACCAAACACAATTTCAGCCATCAAGATTCGTGCAGATAACAATGACCCCTCGCTAGAGTTTAAGATGTCAAAGCAAATAAATAAGATTGCGTCAATGTTTACACAGATGTACATGGCTGGTTGAGAATTTAGAGAAATTTTGACCCTTTCAGAAGGGTGACAAAGCTTCTGCTGGTTGGTCTTTCAATATAAATGCAAGATAACACTTACCTGCAGGGGGAAAAAAACACATGCATTTTATATATACACCAAAAGTGTATTTTATATGGAATTTTAGCTTGAATTTCCTCCATGTTTTGTATATGGAACCCTCGCTAGAGTTGATGTTTACACTGATATACCAACCTGATCTCACGGCAATTCGTACATATTTTACGAGGTGGCTAATTCGTACGAACTCACTCGTACGAATTCATTTATTTTACGAGATGCCAATTCATATGAATTTGTACGAATGACCTAAACGTAACCCCACCCCTAAACCTACCCATCACGTAGTTTTAGACAAATTGTGAGGTCGTACAAATTAGCATGAATTGGCACAAATTTGGCCCCTCGTACGAATTTGTACGAATTGGCCATGAGACTGTGTTGGATATACTTTATGTCGCTGGTGATGAATTTAGAGATATTTTGAAATCAAAAGATTCCTGTTGTTTTTTTAAACATGAATGCATGACACATCAACACTTGCAAGCATATATATGACAGGGATCCTTTAGATTCCTGACCAAAAATAATTGGACGTGAAATTGTGTACACTGCCATCAGCGACGTTCATTCGGGCCAAGGCAAGGGGTCAGAATGTGTCATTGTGGACGGCGAGACCAACTATACAGAGTGTGAGACTTAGAGGTACCTGACAGCTGGGTGGCAGCAGACAGACAGCCCAAGCATGCTGGGAAAAGCTTTGGTAAAGGTCACACTAGGCAAGGAGGGACAGCTTGCTGCTTGGGACTGGGAGAGATTGATCAGAGGGGCAGGGGAGCCGAGCCGTCATCCCGTTCCACTTGGCCACCCCTCCAGTAGCCCAGACAGAATATTTTTAGCTGCAAGGAGAGCGTGACAAGTTGCTAATATCTTGAAAGATGGGCGTATGACACTGGTTTCAGCAGTAAAGAGCCATGTAGAAGAGGTGAACATGCGCGCTCTCTGCTCTGGTCATTGCGCATGGGTCAATTGGTTCGCATACAGAGTCTACTGAGGAGGGCTATTTTAACACTATTAACGTGGCAGATCACAGAGATAGTTCTGGTGATGGCTCTTGCCAACTAGTATGAGACAAACTGACATCCAGGGACGGAGTGGCAATCAGGACGGTCTGGACTTTTCCTGGTGGGCCGGCCCAAGGATTTACACAGCGGATCACAAATTGAGCAGCCGCGAGAAATAGAATGGAATCAATAACGCTACTAAAGTCTCTGCGAATAGCATCTTAATACTCCCATCTCCCACGCGTTACTAACATCCAACCAATATTTATATCAGTTGCTCATGCTCTGTGTCTTTGTCATGGTTAGGTTATACTGCAGAACATGGTCAAAATAAAGAAAAATAAAAAATAATTTTGATTTCTTTGTTTGTTCTTGAATTCCCCTTGGGACTCAATAAAGTATATATAATCTATATATATATATATATTTATAATATATATCAAATCTACATAAACTATATCTCATGTAGAATGGAGCAAAGCCTTTTGGGAATCAGAGCAAGATATTTTCATCTGAGACAGCTGAAACATGCAATTTAGTCTGGGACTATCTTAAGCCTTGTCTGTAAAACTGGGGGTATAGAAACATACCGTAATCTGGGTCTTCATCCAGAAAAAAATTTAAATAAAATTTAGTATTAACGTTATATTGCAATGACCCAGCAGTCGGCACTGGGTGCATTATGGGTATTACTTTAGAGTTCTTTATTGTTGTGTCATTTAAGCAAGACAGTTGGGGTTTTGTATTAGTTATTGTATTACTAATGTTAAGTTAGTTTGGGAGGGTTTGGTTCATTTGCAGCCCTGTTAACATTACCGTCATGGAGAGAGATGTGTAGGGAATGACTTGCCTTGCATGTTGAAGTTCTTAGATTATTATTATTAATAAATAAGTGGAAGATAGTGCTGCTTATTCTATCTATGGTCCTGCATTAATTTACAGTTCCTCCCCATCGTGTAACATAGGACCTATTTGTTACGATGTTAAAATGGGGTGGGCCGATGCGGAAAGAGTTCTCCCGGTGGATTTTAGTACTGCACTCCGCCCCTGCTGACATCTAACACAATCATTTGTACAACGTTTCTAAAATACTTTTAATTTACTATTAGGGATGCTCATTTCAGTTATTTCTCGTAACCGACAACCGACGCTCGTTAACCGATTATTAACCGATTAACTAACAACATTATTTTAAATGAGAATTGAATTCAATTAGAAAGGATAAGCGCCTGTGACCCGTTAAAAACAGTAATATTTGTTTTCTGCAAATTCACTGTACATGCGCAAAAACTAGCAAACAACAGAAGACGAAGGAAACCAAAGAAAAAAGTTAGCAACAGTGACCAGTATATATTAATATATAACCATGGCAACATCCACAAAACTAAGTCTTACCACTTTCTGACATGACAGGAGTCCAATCGAGGCGCGAGTTCTTTCATCAAACTTTCATTAACTGACAGCAGCTTTGAAAGGAGAGCGGAGCATTTGAATCGCACGA
>JAUCMU010000021.1:10903540-10930443 GCA_032275025.1 Enteromius treurensis | reverse complement strand
CTTCCGATCTGATAGATAGATAGATAGATAGATAGATAGATAGATAGATAGAACGATAGAACGATAGATAGATAGATAGATAGACTTCATTTACAAAAAACACACATACAAACATTATACCAGTCTTAGTTAATAGGTAAACTGATCAAACAATAGCTAGTTTCATCTTTTTGACTGTTACATTAATTCTGCATTTATTTTTGTAGAAGCTCATCCTCCCTCTCCTCCTCTGACGGGCGGTCATGGCCATCGAGACCCAACTGGCGAGTGGCCATAGTTTGATCCTTAAGCATAACATCGGGAACTCATGCATTTTTATGAACAGAGCCATTTCAGAAACCTCAGAGCATGTTTGGTTAACATTTGCATTATGAAGCTTGGAAATGCCTTTTGATATTGTCATGTGACACGCAAACTGGATCAAGTTGCCCTCGAGAAAACGTTGCCCACAAACAAGGGCTGAACTCGAAACTTTTAGTGCAAATGTACCATTTTAGCATTAAGCTTCTTAGCGCTTCGGAATCAATGAGTTGAATTTGAACCTATTACGAATATAAAATTGAGAGAGGAAAACACACGGCTGAAGATTTACCTTTCGTCTGTCAAGAGACTTCTTAAGCTCACTTGCTCGAGCGTAAGATTTTCCTTCCCCGATCTTAAAGTGCGTTCCAAATCAGCAATAATTCTGTGAACATATTGCTGACATTAGCCTAAAAGAGATTACAGAATGATTAGGGGGATCTGCTCCATTAAGACATGAGGGGGCTTAACAGAGCCAAACCCTTCATCGTGCAAATATTCTCTCGACAGAGACAGGAGACGAGGGTTTATGAGGAGCACTCCGAGGACGTCTCCCTGTCTCCAACATTAACCCAAGCATTGCAGTGAATCGTACGAATATTGCCAATTAAGATACATTTTTAATCACTGTATAACTGACACTGCCGAAGCCGAGACATTTTATTAGCATCCACATTGGCATTTAACTTCCAGCGCAGAGGATTTAATTGATTCCAATTTCAGTTCCCAAAATTTCAACAAACTTTTGGGAGAACAACGGGAGACGCATTAGTACACGACGCACACACACATACACACACGCAAGAACCAAACTCTAATTAAAATCTTCCAATTCAAGGACTCTTTTGATTGACCGTAATGCTTTAGTAATCTTGTCTCTGGGCCTTGACCTACTCTGTCGCTGTGCACGATTTATGGCACCCAATTACAATTTGTATTAAGCTTGCCAGGCGACTGGCCCCCAGTGAGTGAAGGAAAGGCCTTCTGAACCTAATAGAATGTGGCTTTACCACCGATTCCACCACCTCTGAGCTCTGAGGATCGACAGGGTAACAAACAAATATTTCATTGTGACTTCAGTGAAACAATAGGATGTTGTCTTGTTCATTAAAATAATGAGCAGCTAAATTCTTTGTGGTCCAAATTGGCAAAAAATGCAACCTTACGACTTTTATTCACTCAAAAACCTGAGAATATAATTTATTTTGGTCTATTTAAGCTGTGTGGTTTTGTATACTGATCTGGGCCAGAGGGGCTCAAGGCAAAAAAGGATGCTGGGTAGTTTGTGGCAAGCCAGTGTCAATCAGTGTTAGTTCCAGAATGGGGCAGCCAGAGCACAGGGTACACCTTGCACCCGTTTCTGACACAGATCGCACTTGTCAGCCAGAGATAAGCACATCTTCACCTTCCTGTATTTGACTTGCAAAACCAGCAACCTCACTGACCGCCACAAACAGCAAACTCAATACTCGGAGCAGTGACAGGACTGCACGCTCACAATGGACTACAAATATAACCTGTTTGGAAAATGACAATGTGTTTTGATGGAACAATGCACAAAATTAACGGGGGAAATATGATGGGAAAGTTTTATCTTTACATTTTGCCCCTTTTAAAAAGATAAAAAGTAAAAGTCTTTCGATTCTCAAAATAACCTTAACCAGCAAAACTGCTTTCAAAAATGATTACGAAGTTTCATTAAAAAGTGGTTATATTTATACACTAGCAGTCAAAGTTATAATTAAGATTTTCTAATGGTCTCTTATGCTCACAAAGGCTGCATTTATTTAGCAGGAAAATAAAGTAACTGTAATATCATGAAATATTATTTTTTTTGTGAAAAACCTTTTTATTTTAACATATTTAATAGTTATTTATTCATGTAATGGCAAAATGCTGAATTTTTTTACTATGCAGTGTTGCATTACCCTTCAGAAATCATTCTAATATTCTATGAGCTTTGCATAACAAGAATAAACTACATTATAAAATGTATTCCTAATACAATAATAATTATATACGACAAATATAAAAGAATATAAAGCAAATATTTTTAAAGCAGAAAACAGTTATCCTTCATTTTAATAGTTCTTAAAACTAAAATCTAAAAAAAAATTCACAATTTTATTGTTTTTGGTGTATTTTTAATGCTGCATTGATGAGCATACGAACTTTCATGAATAATTAAATAAATAAACAAATAATAATAATTAATTAATAAAAAATAGATGAATGTTCAGCCTGAAATATGTTTCCAATAAATGCTGTTCTTTACGCAATGAATCAGTTTCCACAAAAACAGCTGGTTTTCCAATCATCATATTAGAGTCATTTTTGAAGTATTATGAAACACTAAAAACTGAGACTGGATAATGGATTCAGCTTTGCCATTAGAAGAAAAAAATACATTTTTAAATTGTTATATTTCAAAAAAAATTGTTTTAAAAAATTGCAATTGCAATTTCAAGAAAGACAAGCATGGTTTCCCTAAATTTATCCACTCGTACCATCTACATATTCTTATCAATCTACACAAACCAGTAACATGACCTCACAGCATTCTGAGGTTTTACGATATTGCCGGTTGCTCTTATGAAGACAAGCAAAGCAGGGTAGCGTTTGTGCTTGGAGGGTGAATTTTATTAGCTTGCCGTGTGCTTGATTTCCGTACCATTTCCAAGGTCCTGTTCGAGGTGGACCTCTTTAGCAATTTTATAGTTTCTCTCTTTCTCTGGAATATCGTGCTGTGGCACCATTATCACAGCTGCTCTGTGCCGGTCAGCCTGCATTGGTCACTTTAACTTTCTTACTGATATGCTGACCGCGGTGTGCACTTTGATATATAGAGCTCCATTTTTCGCTATAATCATTTCATGTACCTCACTGAACAGTGATTGTAAACCAAGCTGGGCACAAACACACACACAAGAGTCAGGCCCTGTGTTACTGTTGAACATGTGTGTCTCAATCAACACTGTCATTGGACTGATGTGAGAACAGACGAAGTCCTCCGTGGCTTGACCTCTATTACGACACTTATTCACAGCTGATGAGCTGTGATAACATCTGATATCGATTAGAGGGTTAAAAAAAAAACTATGAGTGAGAGAGACTGTGAGAGAATCTTTGCACCCTAAGCAGTAAAGATAGATTGATCCGGTTTGGTGTCCTGCCCCTCACCTGGAACTCAAGACCAATTTCAGCGTGACCCGCCACACACACTTTCACATTAATTGTAAAGAGCTGTTCCAAATATAAATGCAAATCAGAGACTAAAAGCCATTAACAAACTGCTTTACATGATCTGAGCACCAAGCAGAAAGGTAGAAATGCAAGTGCGCTGTGCTCTCGTCTACTGTACAATCGTTTTAAAACTTGCATCACTCTATAAGTTAGACAGAAAGGCTAAGTGTTAAACATTATTAAGAGATAGATTATATACTTTAAAGGCAAACACTTCACTATTGGGGGCCTTTTTTATTTTCATAAAAGAGTTCATAACATACATTTTTCATAATTTTTCTCCCTAAGGAATGGTTAGTATTTGACAATATCAGGCCCTCTTTCTAAACTTTATATTAAACAATACTTTGCCTTTAATAGTCCAGGGTAGTTTTTATCTGGCCCACAAAAGCCACTTTGCAAAACAACCACAATCAACTTAAAATGTGACAAAGAAACTAAAATCATAAAAGGTTACAAAATATTTTACAAAAAAAATTTAAATAAAGAAACTTAATGTAAACCAGTGCTGTTATTTTGAATTTTCTATTTTAATAATTCTACTTGAAATTCTATTTCAATGATAAAAATAATTCAAATTGGTATATTAGAATGATTTCTGAAGGATCACGTGACATTGAAGAGCAGAGTAATGATGCTGAATATTTAGCTTTGCAATCACATAAATAAATTTAAAGTTAAAATACATTTAAATAGAATGTTTGTTTCATGTAATATTTTAATGTAATTTTTACTGCAGCCTTTAAAAAAATTAAAAAATTTTGAATAATGTTGGCATTTTCTTTTTTCTTTATAGTTATAGCTATTATTAATGATAATAGTTTTTTTTTTAGGAATTAACAGTAGGTTTTACATGTTATTTCAAGGTTAAACACCTTAAAAAGGAAAAATAAGATTTTACATTCTAAGGCATCTCAGTCCCATTTTAATATGAACGTCTGTTAATTCAATTTACTATGCCCTCTATATACTGGAGTACTGTTGAAAATGTGCATTAATGTTATCATTTACCCTCTGCCCAATAAAGATAAAGGGAGAAAAAACAAAAGGGAGAAACCAAAGCACACTATCAAAGTAACTAAACAAACAAAGACGAACAGACTTAGAAAACGATGCCATCCAATTACAAGTGTGAGAGAGAGAAGCGGCGCCATGGAATTCTCTCCCCCAGCGGGATTCCAGGAGGGTCCTGGCTGCCATTGATCACATCTTAGGCTCCGCTTTGACGTTTTTTCCAATCAATGCCCGAGAGGAGAAAAAAAGGGCGCTCATCGATGACTGACATCAATGATGTACAACCACTGCGATCGGCCTGCCAGCACCTGCCCGTCCCGTCCCAACAGTAAGGGATGCAGATACTGTTGGCCAAGGACAAAAGGAGGACTCTGGCTTTGGAGATTGGCGGGGATTTGCACTATAGCAGGTGCAGAATCTCCTTTCTTCCTGCTGGTACTGAGGAATAGGACCGGTGGGGTGCTTCCTGCTCCCCACACGACGGGCCTGTCCCATAGCCGGCTACAGGCCAGGGCTAAACAGTGCCAGTACATCTACGAAAAACACAAACACATGGGGAGGAAACGAGAGTCACATGTTCTGCTTGACAACTGTAACGCCCAACACGATCTGATGTACACTACAAGTGTCTACATGCGAGTTTTATGAGGAAGGTCAGATGGAATCATGTTATTTTCAAAGACAATCTATTCCACGGGTCAGAACAATGAGAGAAGAGTTCAGTGATGGATAAGACAGCTCTATCTGACACGCTGATGACAGCTCGAAGAACTGAGCAAAAAGAAACAGACAAGGCCCTGTCCTGATGAGGCAAAGGTAAAGCCTTTTCTCTTGCGAGTAATTTGATTCAAATCAATTCAACTCAAACTTTCAATTCAAATTAGGTTAACACTGAAGGTTGCATTCAAATAAGTCTTTGTCCTGACTCCAGATACAGCGAGAGGGACATGATCAGAAGACCCTAGAGAACATTTTGGACTATAACTAACCAGCACATCTGAAATTGCAAGGGAAAGGACCTTAGTCAGGGTGAAGGCTGTATTTAATTAATAAACTGACGTTAAAAACAAGGCTGTGAAAGATATATACGGGAATATAAAAGGTCCAAAGTCATGTATACTTTTCACAATTTATTTAAATTGTATTAATTAATTTATATATATGTAGTATATAAAATTATAAAATTTTTATACTGTGCAAAATTTGAGGTCAGTGTTTTTTTTTAATACAACTTTATAAATGTAAAATTAAATGTACATTTTTATTCAGCAAAATGCATTAAACTGATCAAAGTGACTATAGAATTACTGCTCTTTTGAACTTTCTATTAATCAAATAATACTAAAAATAATGTATTATAGTTACCATATAAATATTAATCAGCACAATCCAAATCCGAATCACATCCAAAAGTTTACATAATATATGTATGTGTGCTGTGTGTTCGTTTTATGTATAAATAAATACACACACATGCATGTATGTTTATTTCAGAAAATTGTTAATATAAATATATGTTAATATAAATTTTAATATAAACTATAAATATAGACATGCAAATACATGTAAATATTTAAACAAATATATTTGTGTATTTATATATACATAATATACACAAAATACACACACATTATGCCAACAAAAATGTTTATTTTGTGTGCGATTAATTGCAATTAATCATTTTGACAGCACTAGTTAAAATATTTTAAAAAAAAATGATGTTAATATTTTGTAAAAATGTTTTAATTATAATGAAATGATCAAACTATACCATTAAAACAACCACGCAGCACAAGAGCTGTTTATAACCATTTAAAATTCTCCTTTTTTTACAAGAAAATGTGACACATTAACACGTCATGCTGAAGAAATGATTAATCATGATTAATCGTTAGACACCACTAATAATATCTCTTAAATCGCTTACTCATTATATAGGTTGTACTATATTGCCATCTTGTTCGTATAGACAAGTGACGAAGGGTATTGTCAAATGCAGGGATTTTAAAACCGATATAAAGTGTAGTGATTTCTGATTTATGAATTTTCAGCTTGAAGCCGTAGTGAATAAAGGTCTACTGTTTAGTATTGCTCTCAGGGTTGTGCTGTAATTATCTGTCCGTGGATTGTATTATCCTGATTCTTCAGTCCTGTAAAGGTGGTCAGCAAGTTGCTCTGAAACAAAACAAAGCGTCCTCATTAACTTTACTTTGCATGCAGTGACATTGTTTTAGTTTGAATTTAAACCATGTTGACACTTGCAAATGTCACACTCAAACAAGCATAGGCGCAGAGCAAAAATTACTTGATAATGTATTGTCACCGGAGTCTGCAAATGCATGCTTAAAACTCTTTACTTAAAAGTAAACAGCATGCACACTAAAGCAACAGAAACTCTCTCTGCATACCCAAGAGCCAGGCAGGCAGGTTATCTCAGCAAAAAAAACAGCGTTCTGGTTTTCTCTGGACTAGAAGGAACACTTGAAAGGAAAGCCCCTGCGGAGAAGGACTCAACAGAAACCGTACGATGATTTGTATTCAAACCTGAAGACCTCATGCTGTAACTTCATGGAAACACTGGACCAAATGTGAAGGATGTCCTCGCGTTGTCAGCACGCCTTGCCTCGTGCGTTTTCATCTTCTATGCGTTTCGAGGGCTTAAGGAGACTAGAACGTGACAAAATGTGAAGAGAAGTTTTTGTTGCTTTCTGTCTGTGTGTAGTTTGTTTGATGATTAACCAGCAGGCTAACTGACATAGAGGAGGTGGCTGGCCCCTGGTGGGAGCCGCTCCAAAGCTTTCCAAAGTCCTGAAAGCTTCACTCCTACATGCTTTCTTTATTTAGCTCCTGCAAACACGGCTGCTAAGGAACGACAGAAGCTGTTTTAGACACATGAAGTTTTCCCTAGCTGTGCTTTTTACACTCCGCAAAAAGATACACTGACCTCTGCATAAGTGTGGCCGTGATTACATGTGCACTAAAATGATACTATTTCATGTGGCTGAGATGAGATGCTGATGAATTCAGCCCTGCCAGTACTGTATCTGACCACATCTATCTGTACAGCAATCCACAGGCAAACATTTGACCATCACATATTAACCTGGACTGAAAAACATGCTCTCGCTCTCTCTAACCCTTATTTTATAATCTAATATTAAAATATAATATAATATAACATCTTCAGCATCACTTAATCCTATGTAATAATGATATTAATTATAATAATAATAATAATAATGGTAATAATAATAGTAATAATTGTTTAAATTGATTTTTGAAATTGATTAAAATATTTTATAATATAATATTATAATCTCCAGCATCATTTGATCCAACAATAATAATAGTAATAATACAATGATTATATTAATATGATTTATTTTTCTATTTTTAATATAATATAATAATACTTAGTGCTGTCAAATGATTACATAATATATGTGTATGTGTTTATGTATTAAATGTATTTATATATAATATAAAACAAATATGTATAAATGCATATACTTGTAAAACATTTATATAGTACGCGGATAATCGTAATGAATCATTTAACAGCCCTAAATATTCTGTAATGTAATGTAATGTAATGTAATGTAATGTAATGTAATATAATATAATATAATATAATATAATATAATATAATATAATACAATACAATATAGTTTATGTATTTATTCTTCCAACATCCCTCAACTCTACATAAGACAAAATTTATTTTGATGACAATTATTAGTCTTCTAAATGGCATTGTGACAGTCTTAACATGCAACTATAACCCGTTTGTCAACTGCTGTCCAGGCACAGCAATATATTAAAAGATAATCTTGCTGAAAATTTTAACTTAAGTCAACATGTTTATTAGCCTGGCTTCCACGACTTTAAAGCTCATAGGAGATTAGTCTGGCCAAGCTGCCTTACTTAACCTGCGTCCATCAGATACCTCTGTATACTACTGGACGAATCTACAACCAATCAGACCACTCATTCTGATGACGAAAATTGAAGCCACCGTAACCAATTTGTAGCTAGCTTCAGTAAAGCAGTAGGAAAATGTCTTTAATTACTTAAAATTTCTCAAAACAGCTGCAACAGCAGAGTCGAATGATTGTTGCTGCTCAGTACACGCCATGTTTGAACGCCGCAGAACTGCTACGTCATCGCGTTACACCCACCTCAGTCGGAGATGAGCTTGTTTCTCACTGGTTCCCACTTTTTTGGGAACAGAAATGCTCTAAAACGGCAGCTTGGCCAGACTAACTTTGCTCGCGAAATGAATCTACCGTCAAAGGAAGTATGGGCTGGCCCAGGCTACATGTTTATAGCTAGCTACCTAAAGAGGGCCATATCTTTGTTTAGTGGGCCAAACACTAGAACTCCATCATTCACTTGAGTAGAGGTTTGTTACCACCAGAATGACGCAAAAACGGAGGTTAAGCATGTACAGAATTGGCGTACTTACATAAGGTATATTTCTAGCCTAAGGGTTAATACATGCTACCAAATATCTCTCTTTCTCTCCCTGTCTCTCTCTCTCCAGGGATTGTGAGCGGCCGGTTGGACCAGAGCTGTCAGCTCTCTCTCCTGTAACAAGTGTGCCTGACGCAGAGAAGTTGGCAGAGGCAATGGATGTAAGCGCACTGAGGGTTTATGGGAGATGACAGCTCCTGCTAAATAAAAGCACACGTGCAGAGACAGTGTACGGGGAGAGCGGGCACAAGGGCCTTGCTGCTCGACACAGCCTCTAGCCAGCCAGGGCAGAACCTCGGCTAACTATCACCATCCCTATTGTGACTAGTGCTATCACTATATCAACAATACTGTTCAAGACTGGTAGTGAACTGTAAGCTCCCGCCACTGATGCAACTGCTGCTAATAATGCTGCCGTTGCTGCCTGCCAAAGCTATAGGGAGAGGTACGACTAAAAATATCCAGGAGGTCTGTGGAGAAACTATGACCTGCTTGTAACCGATTTACAAGATACACTGAGGCTTTTGTCATGGATGTCTGTTTAAATTAAAAATGTGTGTATATATACATGTAAAATAATAATAAGGAAACAAGAAAAACACACAAAATCAAGACTAGGGATGCACCATTATTAAACTTGGGTAATACCAATTACCTTTTTTTTATAGCCAGAAAATGTCTCTTATAATTAGCATTTTGTCTAAATAAATTCATAATAAAACCATGTTTTTCCGTCTTTTAAAAGTCTGAAAGTTCAAACGAGTTTTTCTTGCTCCTGATTTCAATGCAATCAAATTGATGCATGTTTTTGCTGTAATGCTTTTAGACAATAAATCAATACCAACACACCCTCGCATTTTGCACATATACAAAGTGTACATCTGCTCAGTGTTGTGTTCAGTCAGCATGTCTGTATGTGTTAAGTCAATGCGGCTGTTAGTGAGCATTTTTGTTGAGGACACCATTCTTTGTTTCTCTCTCTCCCTCTCTTACAGTGAACACACACACACAGGCCATTTTTTCCCTCTCATGGATGTGTAATGCTCCGAACAGTAAGTGCGAGTCTCCGGAGTGTTTAAGGCCAGACCTGGCTGCCATGCGGGGAAGGGACGGTCCAGTGGAGTATGGGATCAGCCTGCAGATGCAATGGCCGCTGTCAGTCGACTGCTCCTCACGCTGGGGCGGGTCAAACCCTGCACTCACTAACAACCTGACCATCTGTCATCCCTTGTGCTAAGCCACACTTACAGCTCACAGGTGTGACTGGACAAATTGAACACGCCGTTATATCTCTATTGATAAAAAGGATATGGCTGATTGTGTCCTTTCAAAAAGGGATAGTACAAATTAATATTGCCATCATTTTCTCTCTCTGATGTTGTTTCAAACCGATGTTCATTAATCTGTGTAACAAAAGAAGACGCAATGTCTCAACTTAACAACAACCTTACTATTAAGCAACAAATTAGTAGCTAGTTAATGCAAAAGTCGTAGTTAATGGGTTGTTAATGTCAAAAAATTGACCATAAAATAAAGTGTGACCTTTTTTTCTTGGATGTCAATGGTCACCAAAGAGGTTTGGTTACCAATGTTCAAAATATATTTTTTGTGATCCAAAATCTTTAAAATGATTAAGATTTCACTTACATAGGAAGTACAGTAAACAGAAACAATACTAGACACAAAAAAAATAGCAAACCTTTGCAGTTTTAGAACAACTTTTATTTCACTTTTATAAGACAACTTGTGGGAATGCAAGATTGGTTATATTAACTTTATATTAATATTGCTGCAATTTTTTTAAGATTTGTTTTGCTTGAAAAGCTTAAAAAAAATAAAGGGTGCAGCATTTTACTGAAATATAAGTGCAGGTGAAATTGAGTTATCAAGTCAGTCAAATCAGTCTCAAACTCATACGTTTTCATTTGTAACCTGTTTAACAACTTTAAAGAACCAATCTGGACTGAGTTTCCCAAAACCACAAGCACCCTAGTCTCACAAAGCTTAGCCTAAACTAATTTAATGATTTATAACATCTGACTTGATCACTAAACCATTACTTTCAATCAAGAGCCACTGCAAATGATCAGAGAACTGCACGTACACTGAAAAAGTGTTGTTAATCTACCAAAACACTAAGAACTTGTATTGACTTTCTCATTTAGATCCCATTCAAACTCTGACACCCTCATACAAGTGTAAATGCTGATGATTATACCATTGATAAAACCCAGGAAATAGTAAAGAGAAGTAGTGTGAGATTTAAAGGATAACTGTGCCGTTAGGCCATCATCCGCCTTCCTCGTTTCCTTTCCCTGCCGCCCATGCCAGCTCTTTTACCAACTAATACCAGTTCACCCATTTTCTCCTCTCTCACCTCAGGACAGTTCCCCCCACCCCCATTCAATCTCCCTATCTTCCCGCCGCAGCCCTCTGAAATACCCGCCACGGCCGCACAGCAGATCATGCCAGCGCAAAAGCCGTAGCCCCGTCCTTATTACAGCGGCTTCCACAGCGCTCTAATCACTGCCACCAGACCCGGCACAGAGAGAGAGAGAGAGAAAGAGAGAGCGAGCGTTCGCTAATGGCCAGGGTCTGTGTGTCCGCGACGGCTGCTGTGTTAACTAGCTTTTCTGCCTGTTTTGGTGGATTCGGGCAACGCAGGAGTGTCTCTCCAGGGGCCAGAGGCGACCGTATTCCTCCCCTTGACACACAATGATAACCAATGCTCTCGCAGGACCAATGCTGCCCTGCACACACACATACACACGCACAGAAAATCCAACATCAAACGGACTGTGGATAAAGCTAGTCTTTCCCCCAGCCAGTCTGCTTTTTTATTTCCCCCCTCTGTGAAGGAGAGGAAATTGTTGGCTAAGCTGTCTTTTGTCAGGGCGTTTCCGAGGCACACTCCAAACACTGGTCCCTCATTTCGGAGCTCCGGTATACCGTTTAGGATGCAGTTTGCGCATTCAATGGAAAAGTTATGACCCCTAACCAGGTGTTGCTGTGATGTTTTCCATCCTTATGATATAGTATACTGTATTCGCCCCCATTCCTCACTTCTCACTTCATTCTAAGGGTTTTTTATTTTTATTTTTTTTGTCGGGAGTCTCACGGATAGCACTAGCATTACCCAGTCTAGGACCACACAATCTCTGTGAGTCTGACTATCAAAGCCATTCCTTGGAGGGCATGGATTCGACTGCTATGGTCTTGGCAGTCGCATATGGAAATGTTGCCTAGCTGAATACTGAGGGATTACACTAGAGCTGTCATCAACACACGTCGCCAAAGGTTGTTGCTGCTGTTAGATGCATTTTTAAAGCTTTCCTTTGAGCCTGGCTCCCTTTAAACTGACAATTTGATGGAAAAACAATGACCGATAATCTTGTAGATGACATCACCAGCCAGTTAAAAATTCTAAACACGAATGTGGGAAGAACAGGTTGGTCTGCTAAAGCTACAGCGGCAGTCTAGTTCATTGATTAAAATTATTTGAAAAGAATTTGAGCTTACCTGCATTTCTTTGAGCAAAAAACCTGTAATATTCTGAAATATTACTACAATTGAAAATAACTACTTTCTAATTGAATATACTTTAAACTGCAATTTATTCCTGTGGTGGCAAAGCTGATTTTTTTCACCAGCCATTCCCTCCACGTGATCCTTCTGAAATCATATTTCTTATTATTATCAATGTTGAAAACAGTTGTGCTTCTTAACAGTTATATGGAAACCTTGACTATTCTTTAATGTATCATTAAATATAAATAAAAATATATATGGTAACACTTTATTTTACAGTTGCTTATTATTAGCATGCATATTAATATAATGTTATCCATTTATTAGTGCTAATTAAGCACATATAAATGCTTTATTCTACATTTTCTTATCCTACCCAATCCCTAAACTTAACTACCATACTAACTATTAATAAGAAGCAAATTAGGAAAGGTTGTAGTTAATAGTTAATAAGTGTTACCTATTCTAAAGTGTTACCATATATATAAAAAAATGTCATATGTAATCTGTACATGCAGCAGTGCAGAATAAAAGTATCCTTAACTGCATCATCGTTGCTGCTAATAAATACATATAAAATATGTTTGCAAATATTTGTAACAGGTGCTCAATGGTGTGAATGCTGTGAGTGACAGCACTTCCGGTGGCTTTCTAAACAGACAGATGATCAAACAGAAGGCCTTTAATGCAGCTCCATCCAAAAATATGAGCATCATGACAAAATATGACAAGAAGATGAGTCACTGTTTCCGGACCCACCGATCACTCTGAACTTCAAACACATAAATCTTGTATCCTATCTGAACTATGTTTTAGGAGAGAAAAAAAAAAACAAAATGAAGCAATGCTCAGCTAACTGTAAGCATAGTGTCTGTTGTACGCAGACAGCCAGTGGACATCTGTCACAGAACGTTTCAACAAGATTGCAAAGCAAAACTAACAGTCTGTTACTATAAATGAATCATTTTAAAACAAAACATTACATTTTTAATAATATAATACTCTTTGCCACTTGTATTAAGCAAAACATATTCCTAAAGGGTTTTTTTCTTTTTGCTCCGTTACACCCCATTTTAAAACCCTGTGATAAACACAAGGCAAACAAATGTTGGTACGCTGTCTTCATGTACTCTAACCTAACTAAAGGAGAGAGTGAGAGTAAGCTGGTGTGCACGGGTGGGTTGAAGCGGTAGTAGATCTGAGTGTGACAGATTTATCTCCCCTCGCTCAGGCTGGATGAGAGGGGCTCATAAATAAACAGGGAGACGGGAGAGAAAGCTCTCCATTGAACATAAACAAGTAGGTCCTTTAGTCCTGCATCAGTCACTTGCTGGGCAACTGTGACAGCAAGGGGTCCAAGGTGAGGTCAGGGTGGTTCCCTTTAACCCTGGACTAACGCCGCCCAACCGCAGTCAGCCTACACATCATTAGGTTCAGATTATGAACGAACATGGCTACGGCTCCAATTTGTCAATATGTGAATTCAATGATGACAGATGATCCGTATGTGCATTTTTACACTACTTGGGTGATTTATGCATTGTGTCAAAAGGGAGAGTTATGTTTGTCCTTCAGCATTCTCATTTATGCAAGGTTATACAGTGCTGATATTACTTAGCATAATATATATAAGCCTGAATGTACATATATGTTATTGTGCCTTCTATACTGAATAGCAGTGAAAGTAGACAGGAAAATAAAAGGAGGGGGAAGAGGGTGTGCAATCAAGACATGACAGTCTGGACTTAAACCTACATTCCCATGGGAACACTACGGCCCTTTTACCACCTGTTTATCACCATACAGCAGAAGACAGGTTATAGAAAAGACTGAATAAATTGGATATGACAGATTAAACCATGGTCATATGAACATAAAAAGTGCACACAGAAAATGCCCACGCATAAAGGAAAAAGCTGCTTTTTAAAATCATATTGAGGATGTTTGTTGAACAGGTTAAAAAGAAAAATAGAAAAATTTAGTAACATTTATTTCTAGCAATAATATACAAATCCTACTACGAAGACAATTGTGGGGATTGTAAATGGAGGATGGTAAATACTTCGAGAGAAGTACATGTCAATATTTTTAACAAACTTCTAATATATTGTACTTTTGGGCTATGAGTTTACGTCAATAGTTTTAGATCATCGTTGCTGAATTGATTACACAAGTTTCAATGGTTTATGGGATATAGCTTTATGCATCATAAAAAAGATGCAGTCTTGTAGCTTTGCAATTGTCTGATTTTCCCAAACTTTTCTCTTGGAATCAAATCATATAATGTTGTTATTCATTTCGAGCTGGTTGTTTTGATTTCAAGGTTTAAAACTCTTTCCTGAATTACTCCATACTGAAGAATTGCTTAAATCCCTGTCGAGAAAATAAATGAATATGCTTCTGGAACCCAGGCAGCTGTAATATATATATATATATATATATATATATATGTATGTATATATTGCTTGCCATGATTTTTCAATGAGCTTTCTGTTCGATCCTGTTTTTTCCCCCCACTGAATCTATGCCTATATGCTGACCCCAAACAAACACACGACACTGGAGAACAAAGAAGAACTGGTCATATAGCAAAAAGAGAATTGTTAAATAAATACATAAACACAAAACAACCATATACATATCACTTTATATAATGAATTTAATTTTAGTAACTATGAGTCACTCTTCTGCAAACTTAACTGTAACTTAACTGGTTTACTGCCAAATTTATAAGAACTGCCTGTCCAGATAAAATGGACTTGATTTGGCACCATTTATGACACTCTTTGTTAGTACAAAACTATCAGAATTTATTTTACATGCTCATTATATAACTATTGATTGCATGTAAATGATTTACCTGTCAAGCACTTCACCAGTCAATGCGCTTTTCACTGAAGAGCTGTGAGAGCATACATTAAATTCCCTGAAGCGCCTTTTAAAAAAGCATTACTTGTGTGCATCTTAAGACAAAACAAAGGCACTGACATGTTTTAAGATCAGTCAGCGTAAGTTTATTTGAAATACAACAGCTCAGATTTATATTTTAGTCTAGGACTAGGTTTAAGTATAGTCTGTGAAACCGGGGGACAGAGACTTATGTTATGTCCTTTACACGTTGGCTTTTGAACTGACAAAGAAGAATCATACTTGCAATACAAACTCAGACAACGGTGATTGTTTTTTTCCGGCTGTGCGGTGGCTTTTTATAGAACTCAGGAAGAGTTCACCTAAAAGCCATCACAAGCATTTATTCCACAGATGCTAACTTCTATGTAGCTCATTCTGACAGGAGCATTCAACACAAAATCCTTCAACAAAAAAGCCAGAGTCTCATGCTGGGACGGAGTTAAGTAACATGCCAATTCTACGTTGAAATCAAGTAGCTTGGTAAAAAGCTCATTTCATGTTAGTGCTATATGCTAGGGATCTGCATTCATAGGGATCTGCATTCACAAGCTGTGAACCTTTCTGACCATGTGGTTCACACATCTCATCCCATTTTTCATTTGACATGCGCCTCAGCAGGAAATTGTCATCATATCGAGAAACGGCACAGTAGTCAAGCCTAATGGTGAAATCACACAAGCAAATACACACCCAAGAGTAATAAAAGGAGAGGGAAAAAAAAAAGTACTTTGTTGCAATATCAGGACATAAAAATAAGAATGGGCCACTGGCAACAGTTAAGAAAACTCCTCCCCGTTTACTCTCTTATTGTCCAATAATTTTTTTTAAATCATGTATTGGGTAACAATCCAGCTGACTTACCAGAATTACTAGAAGGACTTCAATGCTTTTCACTAAGCCACAAAAAAAACTAATAAAAGGTTAATTTACTAAATGTATTTTTTTGTAAAGAAAATATTATAGAAATTGTCGATATAGTATATTGACATTATACAAATATTCTGTTTTATAGATTTATGTTTAAATGTATATACATGTTAAAAGTTTTTTTTATTTAAGGAAAATACATGCTCAATAAAACCTATATTTTTCTTATATATTGCAAATATAGGAAACATTAATGACTGGAAATTACAAACCTAATTTTCTAAAAACAATTATTAATTTCTTTCTCAAATAAAAAAAAAGTATAATCTATATACAGTGTGTTTTTCCTATATTTTGCTGTAAACGTTGAAAGGAAAAATGTACTGGCAAGAAAAGCAAAGCAAATGCCCTCTGTATGTACATGTGAAATGAATTTCTTGGTGGCTTTGATCTCTCACATGTGTAAGACAGTAGACATCACAGCAAATATCCAGGCAGTGCAAAAACAGCATGAAATAGGAATGTAAAGAATAAATACACTACACAACAGACATTTAACTCTAAATAAGATTAGAATGTGTGCCTTTAAAAATAATGATATTAAACTCTGGGTCAACGTAGCCTAATTTTTATGTAACTGAATTTAAAAAAGCTATGACCAGTCTTAAAGAAAGGTTCGTTATAACCTTTTATGCAACCGGCCCCCTGTGTAGACTATTTAAAATTATGGGCAGGATTACAGAGACGGCTTTAACATTGACTATAAACATACAATATGCTAAACTATTCAAGTGCAAAGTGCAGGAGTATAGTAGAGAAATGCAACGTAACTAGCTATTATTAATACAACTCAGTATGCAAACTGCCAATAAGAAACTATTCTTCAGTCTATCCTATGATGTCATATACATTTACAGCTCTATATTCCATTTTATACTTTAAAAACTTATTTGTAAAAAAAAATCACTACCAATAAAATATACATGCACTCTAAAGTTAGTACTATTCACAATTTTCCAGTAAAAATATATATAAAAATGTAAAAATTAAATAAATCAAGCTCATAATGTACTCCTAAAACAGCAACAAAAAACTCCTAAAATCCATTTTAAAGGCTTCATTTTGTTTCCAGGCTGTTCGCAAGCTAAGGGTAACACTGTGTTCTCGCTTAAGTTGTCAGCTATGCAACACTGCTTGAGCAAACCGTCACAAGCAAGTCGAATGTGACACGCTGTTCTGTCTCACTGTCTGTATCTCTTTCTCTCTCGCTCTCTGGCCGGTCATCCGAAGAGGAGGCAAACCTCACACTTTCTTCCAGTCCAGCACTCAACACACAAAACAACAACAACAAAATCTACACTGCAACACACAGTGGAGGCTTAAATGTGTGTCACTGCACACCTAAACGATAAAACAAAGAAGAATACACAGCTGACTCAAACGGGAATTATATAATAAAACAATATATTACTATTTTGAATTTGTTTTCTATATTTAGCTGTTAAATCCGCACAAATGTGTGACAAAGAATCCTTAAAACAACAAAGATACAAGACATACTTATTTAAAAGGTACAGAAAAAAAGAACCTAAAGTATTCAAAGTAAACAACAGCACCATTTCATATACACACCGTCCATCTGATTTAAAACAAAGGTACGGATGACACTCTTTAAGATGAAGTCTTCTCATTTTTGACTCCCTGCCTCCTCATATAAAAGCAAGAATCTGAGACACACAGTGACAGATGAGTGCCCAGTTTTAGGAATAAATAAAGAGCGAGGTGTACTTTTGAATAACGCATGTAAGAAAACGTGATTCTGGACGCGTTAAGTGCCACTTCAATTTTCGAAGCGCTGCGAATGCCGGAGGATATCATTCAGCACGAATCTAAACAGCCAATCTGATGTCAAGCGCACAGAATAAAGAGTTTAAGCGAAGGTTAAAAAGCAGCGGCTGACAATACACCTGTCTTTATACAAATACAACAATTAAAGAGTTTGTATGCTGTGTGTATGTAGGCGTGAGTGTGTGCCGGCGTGGAAGTGAAAGTAAGAGACTCGTGTACTCACAGTTTGAGCTGTCAGGTCACTCAGGTCTGGTGCTGTATCACAGGCTCATCTTTTCACTGTTTATCCCACCACAGGACAGACAGAAAGAGAGAGAGAGAGAGAGAGAGAGCGAGATGATGGAGAGGGGGGGTATTTCCTTTTTTCCAGCTCTGTTCACACAAGTACAACTGAAAAGAGAGGGAGGGAAAAAAGAGAGAGAGAGAGAAAGTAGGATGGTTTTCGATGCGATCTGGTTGGCGGTCCTGCTACAAAGAGAGCGTCAGATTCAGTAGTGCTGCTTCTTTGGCGTGCCGCGTGTGTCTTCACACATAGCCGAGAGCCCGGTGCGGTCAACCACACGCGTCTGTGGTGTGTGTATGCGTGTTTACGTTCACACAAGCGGTGGGGGTCTGTGTGTGTGTGTGTTGGGGAGGGTGCTTGGGCTTTCACTCACTGGCTGCGCCTTACACTGTAAGAACACATCAGAGATGGAGAAAGAGAGAGAGAGAGAGAGAGAAACGAGGGTGGGAGGGACGGATGGAGAGGAAGGAGGAGGAGGAGAGACAGAACGCGGAGGTGGAGAGGATGCACTGACAGTTTCACGCGAGCCCTTCTTGGAAGACTCCGACCGCTAACGCAGGCTGACAGGTACTGAACGATAGAGACGAGAGGCAGCTATAGCCCTCTATTCTTTTCCGCCATCGCTCTCTCAATCTTTAATCCGCACTAAATTTATACCATTTCTCCGCCACAATACATACAGGCTCATGCACATTCAGCATTCATATTTGCCTGCTTGCAGTTAAACTTGATGATTACCAAATACACTTGATGTTTGATTTCCACCATGCAATTTGCACATTTGAATTGGCCTGGAAAAAATATATATAAACCAAATACGCTTCATAAAAGAGTTTCAGCATTCTATTCTGGGAGACGTCTTTAACTGATTAAGGATATAAAGTGTGGAAACTCAATGGCAGCCCTGTGGGCCCCTGAGCGCTCAATGCTGTCAGGGTAGACTACACTCCAATGATTTCAATTAAAAGCTAAATTAGCCATTTGAACTCTGATCTTAGCACTGTGATGTAATTCATGACTTGCTATCAGAGAACGCGTCCCATCAATTACACCTGGTACTACTTCACCTAGTCATTAAGGCTTCAGCATTAACGTCATCAGTAAAATCAATGGCGCTCTTGTTGCTGTGGTAATTGTTGTCGGCCTCGTTGCTGGCCATCAAATCATCAACACAGTACGTTGTATATTTAAACAGTTATACAATTTTATGTTGTCACTAGTTATATACTGATATATACATAATAATATTATATAATGTTTGGAAGTTTGGTGTCTGTAAAAAATAGATATATAATTGGTGAAAATCGGAGTACATATATTTTAAGTATGTGAATACACATGTAAATATTTTCAAAATACATTCTATACGTGTGTGTATTTATATATACATAATAAATATATACTGAACACACAAATATCATGCAAATCTCTTTTTCACAGAGGCTGCATTTATTTGATCAGAAATACAGTAAAAAAACGTAATTTTATGAAATATTATTAACATTTTAAATAATTATTTTCTTTAATATATTTTAAATGCACACTGTGTTGGCAAAGATTAATTTTCAGCAGCTAATATTCCAGTCTTCAGTGTCACATGATCCTTCAAAAATCATTCTAATATGCCAATTTGATTGATCTTTAATATTTCAGAATTTTAACTTATAATAGATAATAATATATTCAATTTAAAAAAATTTGAAATATCCCTATCATCCATCTACTAAAAAACTGTGCGTTAAAATAAATAGCATTTTATTTGAAAAAAATTAGTGTTAATTAGCTCTTGATGAGCAGCTCAGAATATTTTCGGAATATCTAGAAGTTTTAGATAGACAAAAATCCATCAAAAAAAAAATTTAAACGCGCAGTTTTACTATCTTGCACACATTTCAATGAACAAAACAGCACCAGGTGCAAGAAAGCATCTGAACGGTCCTTACATTCTTCTTTATTTGGTGAAAACACAGGAGCAGTCAGGCCCACACACACACACACACAATAAAGCCCCAGTGTCTTCACTCATCCACAGTGTGGATTCCCAGCAGTCACTAATCATATCCTGTTAACACTGTGGGTCTGAAATGGATCCCAAAGCAGCGGCCTGCCCAACGTGCCACTAAACTGGGATTTCCCCACTCATGGCTGCCCTTCTCTAAGCCCCATCACCGGCACTCAGCACCTCCATTAACAGGTTCACGCAGGTGCCCTCAGCTTCCACCGCACCGCTACACAAAGAATAACAATAGACGACATTATAGAGAGAATAATGGCATTAATAGCAGACTGCAGCCTCTCTCTTTGCTAATTGGCTTGTCTGCTAGCAGCCTCCACTCCAAGGGTCATGGGATTTTGTGGGTGGCATCTGTAAATAGCTAATCAGCTCCCCAGGCGCTCGCTACACTTCAGAAAGTATTTCTTTTGAATTCGTAATAATAACGGGAGGAGGACTGTCGGGGAGGGGGCTGGGGGGGATGGGATGGGGGGGGGGGTTGTTGGATAACGACGTATGGCTAAGATAACTGCCAGAGACAACAGAGGCGAAAAATAAATAATGAAGCGCCGATTGTTATTCCTGCGCAGCCAACAGAAGCTGTTTGAAGTGCAGACTTGCCTTTATCTTGTCACACTGGAAGAAGAAGAAGAAAAAAAAAACATTGCCAGCCCAGACGCAATAAAGATGTCTTTGACGCTTTTGGAGAATGACTAACAAGATTTGAGGTGTGAGGGGGGTGAAGTGGGGTAAACTAACATGGCTGCTGAAAATGTAAGGGAATGCAGTGATGAGGTATGCAGAAGTGATTCGTAAGACACTTACGGTTCCTGATAATGTCAGCTGCCGATACAACAGGAAGGGACAGGCCACTATCGGCTGAGCTGACATTGTAGGGGAAAAATCTAAAAGAGACAGACAAAGATAATATGACTGTGTATATTGGCTGTTAGGTTGTAATTCGTAAGGGTTTAAAGTCAATAGCATTTGATATATGGTGTAAGACTATGTTGAGTTATTATAGTAAAATAAAACCATAAAGATAATAATAATGTCTGTTACTTAAAGTAGATGCTTACTATAATACAATAAAATATAAAATAAACTTAACTTATATTATATTTTAATTTCTAGCAATTCTCCTTTACATTTAGTTTCATTTAATGTATTAAAATAACAAACTTTAAAAAAAAATTTATAACAACTACACAGACATATTAAAAAACAAAAACCAACGTAAAAATGTATCCCAAAAAATAAATTAATTTAAATGTAATTGATCCGAATTAATATTTTTTAATTTTTCAATATTTTTTTTAAGTATAATTTTTTTTAAAAGCCCTAGAAATATTTAAATAATACTTAAATGAGAAGGATTACCACAAAATGTATTTTCGTCCCTACTTCTCTTGAACAAGAAAAGACAAAAATCTGAGATAAAGTGAGGATTTTAGTGCGGAAAAAAACGTCCAGGTTACGAACGTACAGTAACCCACGTTCCCTGACGGAGGTAATGGTGACGTTACATATGGGAACTCGCCAGAGAGACCAATTGCCTTTGAGCTTTATACAAAAGGCCAATGAATATTGGCGTGCACTTGACTGCGCTCAGATGCACCTCATCATCACGTGTGTATAAGAGGGCACGAGCGCAGTGCACATGCAGCTTTTCGCTTCAGAACCTTAGCCGTTCAGAGCTGATGGTTGATCTTCTGAAAAGAGATCCTGTAATCTTTTGCTCTCTCATCTGGCAGCATTTACTGGGTGGCTGTCAGCGGATCCTGCGAGTTGGTGGCTTTTTTCAAAGCCGGCTGTGCCAACTTTTTGCATTCCAGCGAGCAAAGACCTATTGAGTGCCACGGAAGGTCTTCCCTGGGAAATCCAGGAAAAAAGTGCAAATGTTTGCTGTTGGTGAAGCGTTCTCCGGAATGTCGATCCGACCGTGCATTTCTGGGTACTGAGTTTCCTCACCTCCGTAGAGGGACACGATCACTGCCTCACGTGTCTGGGTCGAGAACACGCTGAGACAGCTTTCGTGGATTGGTCATGCATTCATTGCAAGCAGATGCCCATGGCTACGTTGAGGTGCCACCTCTCGTTCGCGAGACGGCTCCCCTTGCGTCCTTCCCGTGGCAGCTTGTTAAACCATAATAGTTTTATGTTAACAACCTCCAGGTGTCTGTACAGAATGCTCCGTCCGGTGTGTAAAAGCCCCGCGGACTTCTGCTGCACCACGTAGTCCCGTGGCCCTCCGGACCGGGGCCGCTCCCCCTGTAACGGGGCCTGGCGTGTCCTTCAGGGTGCCCTACGAGTCTGACATGTTACAACTCGCTGACCATCTGCTCCTGTGGAGTCACAAGCGGCTGAAATCGCTGTTCACATTCCAGGGATACTCAACCGTGCAGCCGATCAGCTCTCACGGCAGTCCACCCACCCTGGTAGTCCAGCTCCACGAGTCCAAATCACTCGGCAGGGATGAACTTGCACACAGCTGGCCTCCTGGGCTCAAGTACGCCTTTACCCCTGCCTGCAAGATCCACTTGAGGAAGGACCTTCTTTCTCAGGGGATGGGCATGATTTGGCACCGCTTATCTCTGGAACCTGCACGTCTGGTTCCTGGACGGGAAAAGTGTATGTCTCTGCCATAGCATACCAAGATGCAGTGGACGGGGGTGTCCCTCGGGAAGCACCAACTCATCATCAGGTTCCTCAGAGGTGCGCGTCGGGTTAATTCCCAGAGACCACACCTCGTACCCTCTTGGGACCTTGCTGTCGCACTACATGGCCTGCGGTAAGCTCCCATCGATCCCCTCCGGTCAGCAGATCTGAAGTATCTGATTCTGACTGCGCTGGCCTCCATCAAGAGGGTGGGGGACCTATAAGCCTTCTCTGTCGACGAAGAGTGCCTAGAGTTCAGCCCAGCTGATTCTCGTGTGAAATTGAGACCCCAGCCCGGCTACGTGCCCAAGGTTTCTACCACGCCCTTCCGCGATCAGGTAGTGAACCTGCAAGCTCTGCCCCGGGAGGAGGCTATTGTGTCCTGTACGCGCATTACGCCTCTACACCACAAGGCTGGAGTGAAGACCCAAGGTGAGTGGGAGACCGGCTAGTGCTGGCTTGCTGCGCCACTCCCACAGGATCCATGCGCTATTTCACAGTGTTCCCCTGTAAATGCCGAACCTGAGTCCTCCCTGCCCCGCAGTCGGAACCAGGACGAAGTAGCTCTGTACTGTGCTCCTACTGGGTCTCGTTCGCCCAGTAGGTTGTGGCTCAAATCCCAATATTCCACAGTCAGCCAGAAGGCTGTGTTTCCCTTCAATTATATCCATAATCTCATAGATAAATTTCATTCTTTTTTTTTCACATGCAGAAACTATGTGTTTAGTCATGTGCTCCGCTCCCCAACCACCTGCTTCAGCAGCCCTGTGGGCCCCCCATCCTGGGTCCCAGGGGGTTAGGAACCAGAAGCTCGAGATGGGACCCCATACAACTCTAAGTGCTCTGCCAACATACCTCAGGTATGTTTATGATTTTATATACATTATGTGTGTCTGTTTTCCTTAGGATATTTCACATCACTACTATAAAGTCATGCTAAATGAATGACAATGACTGAAGAAATGAGAATACAGGGAACCCATGAGTAATTAATAAATAATTACCACATCATTAGGAAGGAATTACTTAGAACCTGGGACAGTATTCTAAAGTGAAAACACTGGGAACCAAAGATTAATTCATAAAGAATTACCACATCATTAGGAAAGAATTAGAAGTACTGTAGAATATGATTTTTTACGATATAACTCGTGCGGACCCATTTGCATGGCTTTATTCACGGTTATCAGCAGACAAAGGTAATCACCAGCAAACAGGAACAACTTAGAAAATCCAAAAGACAGTTCAGTAAACAGGCAGTGTCACAAAGGCAGGCAGCACAAATCAGAGTCGAGATACAGTCCTGGGTCATACACGGAAAAACAAACACAGGAAAGAACGCTCAGAAATATCTCCATTGGACGATAAGACTTCGCAGTGAGTTTTTCTTTCTTCTTCTTCTTTAACGTTTTTCTGACGATTGGCAAACCAGCAGGCTGGTTTATTTACCGCCACCAACTGGACGGGAGTGTGGAGCGCTGATTGGGAGTTAGTTATATGAGGAGAGATACTTAGAAAAAAAAAAAAGTAATTATATAACAATTTTATGAACTATATTTTATGATATAAACCCTCTCCAGAAAACAGCAACGGGAACCATCGCCAGAGTTTTAGTTCCACCCGGACTCTTTTCACCCACACACCTGGGTCGTTTGCAGCTGCAGGTGTTCGGCATTATCTACCCTATATAGCTGTAGACGGACGCTAGTTCATCGCGAAGTATTATTCTCCTCTGGTGGTAATTCTGAGAGTTATTTCTTGTTTGTTTTGTCTGGTTTTGATTCAGATTGTTGTACCTCTCTTGATTCTCGCTGCCTGCCCTGACCCTTTTGCCTGGACCCGTACTTTTATTATTGCTGCCTGCCCTGACTTCTTCTGCCTGTTTTACGACCATGATTATCTGCCTTGTCTCTGATTTACCTTTATTCCCGTGTACCGAACTCTGCCTGTTGACCATCCTCCATTAAAGCTTTGCAAATGGATCCAAACGCTCCGAGTGATCTCTCACAGCAACATTTTGAGCAATTTTGCCAGGCAACTTTTTTTAAACAATGTTGCTCGAGCACTTTTCCATATCCACTTTTCTGGATAATTTAATTATCGCTTTTGGGGCCTGTGTTTCACCTGGTTGTATATGGATGACAACATTTCCCAAAGTTGCCCAGTGTATCATCAGCTTAAGACCTTTGTAAATCTACAGAACACAAATTAAGATATTTTTGATGATGTCAGAGAGCCATCTGTACCCATAGCAAAAACATCTGTATCCGTACCAAAAACATTGGTAAGACAGTCCACCTCATGTGTCACAACTCACAAAAAGGTATTCTCCTATAGTAGCATCGCAAAAGTGAAGTGTAATGCCGTAGGCGTGTCTTGTCATTGTCTTTTGCTTGTGGTTTTGTTGATGTCTGGTTCCATGTGTTCCAGTGTGTTTATTTACCTGATTCCTCATGTCTTTGCCCCATTTGTAACCCCGCCTTCCTCATCAATGTTCATTCATCCCAGCCGTATCCGTCCAGGTGTCATGCATTAGTCCCTGTATAAATTCACTCCTCATGTCTGGTATCCCTGTCGATTGTTAACGTTTCATGTATGATTGTTTGTCTTTGCTTTGCTCATCGCGTTCCTTGTTTTCTGTTTAATAAATGTTCCAATTAAGTTATATTCCAGCCAGTTGATTCACTGATGTCACATGGACTTTTTTAACAGGGTTTTTACCACGTTAGTGTGGTAAAATGGGTTAGGGTCATGATTAGAGTTATTTGGATGTGATTATGCAATTTAATTTACTGTTATTGCTATAGCATGTGCAACATGTGTGACAATGACGCAATACAATTAAGTTACTTTTTTATTGTGCTTTAACATGTTTCTGTACTGTATGTATACTCAGTTTAGAAATATCTATCTATGTACACTGCACTACATACAACATATATTCCACAGAAATATATTCAAAGAGCTCTAATATCTCTGAAGAGAGCTGTCCATTAGCAGTCCCATTCATCTTAATGGCAGTTGTTCAGCCGGTGTATTTTAAGTCTATATTATGCTGTTAAGAGCCCTCCAAATATGATCAATGGTGAAACATCTACCATTATATCATAATAATAAAATTATAATAGAATACCCAACTATTTTCTTTATTTTATTGTCAATGTAAAAAGTTCTTCAACAAAGAAAACCTCTCTTGTCTTCTTGGAGTAAAGGCCTCTCAGCACAACAGAACTATACTTTCTGAATTATGATTGGATTTATAGTCTAATCAATATGTGATGAAGTACAATGGTTTGTTGGCTAAGCTTGCATCAGTTTCTTTGACTGTTTATAGAAGTAATGTTCACAATTATCTTACAGTATATCGATAAACACAGATATTGTTATCAATGACTTGCACGTCTTTACAAAGCACTGCCAAACTCTCACCTCAACTATATGTCCCTTTTCTTTAGATTAGCTTTTGCAACCCTGTTTATGTTGATAACAAAAGGACATGCTCCTTCCGTCAGACGCAGGTTGCATTAGTATGAGTCCATTAAACAGAGAATTGTTAACAGGGCAGCCACAATCACTTGTTAATTCCTGGTTCCCTTTCAGTCGGTCACTCTGACGACACGTCGGAAACCGACGAATAGGGATCTCGCTTCAAGATGCCAAAACAACTCTGCGTGTATGGAAACACGCCAATGATTTTTATTTGCATACACTGATTAGGATCAGCTGAACCCAATCGCCTTGCGAGTATAAGTAGGTCAGCCGATCTAGCGTTCATTAGATTTTCGC
>JAUCMU010000021.1:10881155-10894075 GCA_032275025.1 Enteromius treurensis | reverse complement strand
CTCCAACCTTGATTAATCTCACCTGCCTGTAGCTTACAAGTAATCCTGAACATCTTAATTAGCTGGTTCAGGTGCGTATGATTAGGGTTGGAGCTAAAATTTGCAGGACAGCGGACCTCCAGGTCCAGGATTGAGAAGCCCTGATCTATACTAAGCTAAGCTAAAAGTGCTACCACCAGACCTGGAGATCGGCTGAATGGATAAACCCAACTGTTTAATTCTGGAGGAGTTGGACAATTAACTTATTTTCAAAAAAAGTGGAGGGTTCCTTTCAGGCAGTTCAGAATGATTCATTCACAAAATAGCCAAAACGAATTCTCAAGTTACGTCCACTGACTAAAAGATTCAGTCATAGTGGTTAAAAACTCTCATCAAAAGAAAGATCACATAGAAAAGGAACGTACATTTCTGACACAAAACTATATGGCTTCAAAATAATTTAAGGTGTTTCAGGTAACAATAAATATAGTGCATGAAGGACGGTGCTTTTGCATACTTTTCCTCCACTGTTGAAATTTCTGTACATAGAACAAAAACAACTGAAAAAGTTATACATTATTAAGAAGGGTTTCTCCAGACTGAACGCTTCACATAATCACAGCTTGTTTCTACTTGTGAAAATCAGTGGCTATCAATAACCATTAAACTGGATTTAAGAAAATGAATTTATGGTTAATAGGTACACCATTCTAAGTTGAACCACTGTGTCACCCACTGACCCATTAGCTGGCATAATGAGACACCAGCTGATATTAGCAAAGAGCTGCATGTCTGATTGTTGAATATATGTGACTCTTGGTTGATGGGAAAAGCTTTTCTCTTCTGAACTAATGCCTTGCCTGGATCAGAGGTGATTATGAGTTCAGTGGTGCGAACAGCAGTATCAAGATGGGCAATGGAAAGATCGATCTCCGTTTTTATGGAGTTAATTCAATATGGACTATTTAAAGCGCCGGGGCGGAGGGAGAAATGAGATTGTATTTGCTGGGTATGGATTTTTGCCATGTGAAAGCTTTGGGTGCAAAAGGGGGGATGGTTTACAAGTCTTGACACTGTTTAAAAGATCTTCACACGTAGAAGGGTAATCACTGTAAATTACTTTTCATTGATTAGTCAATATTTTCAAAGATCATGTTGCTCTCATCCTATTTGAAAGTCTTAACCTATTACTGGCGGTGAAAAGAAACTTGCCCCATGTTCATTTCATAGTCACTTATCCAAGTCTGAAGAGAGGGCACAAGTGCATACGACATTAAAAACACCAGTCTGTCTAAACACTAGAGACCTCAGAATGATTTTCTAACACACTGGTTTTGTTTAAGAACAAACATTTTACAATGGACCCCAAGTGACAATCCAAAATAGCACCAAAAATTTAAATACAACATGTAAAAATATATATATATATATACATAAAAAATTAAACACATAATCATACAAATTTAAAATGTAATTGTTGTTTCAATTTTAAATTGAAAAGGTACACAAAAAAAATTCATCCATTTCCTCTGATATAACTTTAAAAGAAACAAGTCAATGGGGCCCAAAACAACTTTTTTATTTTATTTTTTTTAAACGCAGTTACAAAGTTCTATACAAAAATATAAAATACAAAATAAGTTTGATTAGTACAATTTTGTACTTTTTTATATCCAAATATACTAAACTCTAAAAATAATTAACTAATAAACGTTTGCAAAATATCACAAAACTATTATTAATTTAGGCTAAATGGAAATTTTAAAGCAACAGTAAAGATTATTCAGTCATTATTATTTTACCCTCACCATTTTAAAGAGGTTATGAACTACCTTTTTTATTTTGCATTTTTCCCTTGATATGTCAAAAGATGAAAGAAATTTTTGCTTTCTCAATTGAAAGCAAAAAAAAAAAAAAGTGTCAGTGGGGTCCAACGTTGTCCTGCAAAGTCAAGTTTCATGTTTTTCAGCACATTTTATAAGGCATCTTTTGCATTGTTCGTACACGTTTGTTCATACACAATATAAACAACTAATGCCAGAATGTTTAATTTTAGGGTGAGCTATACCTTTAAAAGTCAAAACTTGAGCTGTGACCATTTGACAAGCCCTGATCAAACATACATTATGATATATCTAGAGCTCTCATGTTAGCTACATTACTTGAATGACTCTAAACCGTGTCCCTGGAATGTCATACAGCAAGTGACAGATTCAGTGCACAGCAACCTCTCCCCATGCCACAGAGGGTCACATGCTCTCTCTGCCCCATCATAAACAGGCAAGGTGATTGATAAACACAGCCGAATGCTGCCAGCGGTCTGCTATGCACCGTGTTCCACTGTCAGAGTCATTTGTATTCATATTATGTAGATTACTACTCTGAAGTCCTTTAAATACAAGAAGAACATTTCTTAACCTTCCATGTTAGTCTCTGACCCGTATCGATTCAAATAGACTACATAAAAGTAAATATGAATCACTTGGCCAAGCGGTGAACCCTTTTTTGCACCAAGAAGGCGCTTTTGATTTGCGGCTATTTATCTTAATGAGTGCAGTTACTCTGTGAAGGGAACTCGTGTGAAGGCTTGCAGTCATAGAGATACAGCGAATCAATCACTGTCAGACAGACGGGATCCTTCCAGCAGACAGACAGTCTTTGAGTGATGTTGGGCCAGTGGGAAGATGCCGGGAGCGCTAGAAGCCCAAGGCTTGTTAACAACAGAGAGCAAGTACTGGCCAGACCTTCTCTACCCAGACTTTTCGCCCCATACCGTCTTGATACTGTTCTGGCTAAAACGTGTCACACCGACTGTTGTCGTGTGAGCAGATCTGTCTCTTCATCACAGTGATGTCATGCTGTTTCATTAACTAATGGCTTTGCTGTGGATGGCAGGTCTCTCAGAATGAGGTGCCAAGCTCCATGAGACCATTTATGGCATCTTGCCACGCTGATGCAACGTTAACGAACACTATAACAACGCTCGAACCCTTCCCAAAAGAGCAAAACTTAAAAACAAAATGTTTTATTCACAGATTTTCAAAGTTGTTGCTTTGAAGTTTTAAAGCAAAGACAAACTCATTTTTGCAAAAAGAGCCTCGTCTATCAAAACAACTTTCTACTAACCTCACTTGCTTATTTAAAAAATGTTTTTATGATTATAATGTCAGATGATAACGGCACAAAACTAATATATTATTCACAGGAATTCATGGCTGTTAGAAATACCAGTGGATTCAAAGTTATCCAGCCATGGAAAGCTGCTGTGTTTTTCTCTCTGTGGAACTTTTAATAGTTTGAAGAATCTGTGGGCTGAAAGAAAAAAGAAAAAAACAAAGTCAGAATACAATAAATAATTAAATAAACTGATAAACAAAAAATAAACAACGGGTGTCTGAAATAGGCTACTATGAGGAAGGCAGTTTGATAAAAGAGCAGTCTGTGCTTTCCACTTTCAAGTATGTAATATTAGGAAACAGTATTTTATTTATTTTTTCCTATGAAAATCAAATTGAATTTAGAGAAAGGTTTTTTTTTTAATACCTAATAATATTTGTGAATAATTTAAAAAGACATTTTAGGGTAGTTTAACAACATTTCGCAATACTACGGAAACCTAGGGGAGCAAATCTCAAAATGCAATTAAAAGCAAATTAAAGTTATATTACAGTATTCGATTTCAAAAAAAGACTTAAGACCAAAAAGCAAACGCCTAGCATTTGGTGAACAGAGAAAAAGCCATCAACTTTGTTTCACAGCTGTAGAAAAGAGAATCAATCACAGGTGCCAGGATCATTTCAACCTGAGCTCTTTTTTCACGCTGAACAAATGTCTCTTGAGTGCACACATGAAGGATGCTTAAAAGTCCAAAGTGAAGCTCATTTATTTGCAGATCAGACATGGGAACAGAATTATAGATGTCTGTTTATATAAACTGACCCTCTTCTGTGTGAAAGAAGTGAAGGATGGACTGATATGGATATCAATAATGTGACAGAAACAGTTTTGCTGGTTATACAGACAGCCAAGAAAACCAGTCCGTTCGTGTAGCCAAGCTGTTTTTTGTGGTAACCTTCACAAGCCAGAACAGAATTAAAGGAGCACTGGATTTTTTCCCAATTAAAAAAGTTTTACACTCAAATGAGATGAATGCTTTCATTTCAGTATCCTAAAAAAGCTAGTTTGACCAGCTATATCTTGCATATGTGAGTTACTACACTCTCAGTGAAGTTACTACGATCTCAGAAAAAATGGTACAAAAGCTGTCGCTGGGGCAGTACCTTTCCAAAAGGTACATGTTTGTACCTAAATGGTTCATTTTGTTACATATTAGTACTTAAAGTGTACATATTTGAACCTAATAGGTACAAAGGTGCACCTTTTGAAAAAATACCGCCCCAGTGACAGCTTGTGTACTTTTTTTTCTGAGAGTGTACTAATCTAATTAAACTAATCTAATCTAATCTAACTACTGTGTGTCACATTTAAAATGTTTGTGATGTCACAAAAGGACAATTTCTTAGCTTAAGCCGGGCTCACACTACAGGAGTTTTAAAATCCTAACCGGTTATAAAATCTGGTTGCAGCACACACATAAGGAGAATCTTTGAAGATTATCTTCCTTCAAATCTTAAACATGCACACACTACAGGATTTGAACACCGTGACACAACACACACTAAAAGATATTATCAAGATTATCATGCCAGAGGGAGCGCCTCAACTGATCTCAAGCAGCAGATAATCATGATATTTTGGTGATGTTTACATTAGCTAGACAGCTAGCAGCTGTACTCACCCGGTAAGTTCAAAACTGAGGTGATTCCACTGCAGCGCTTCTCTTTCATCTTACAGTTGTGATATGTTTCCCACACATTATTTAGACTGTCGTGTTACTACAAAACTCCATCTCCACTATCAATCGGGGCCATAACAGCACCTGTTTTGCGGTCGCGCATTGGTTATTGTTAAAGTACTGACGTAATCATATGACCGTTGTCATCCCGATTTAAAATCGGGGTGGCCCCTATTTGTGCGAACAGATCGGCTGGTGCGAAGTTCCATCGGTGAACGCCTCACATTATCAGATAATCCACGTCGAACATCGGGAACGATCGAGATACTTGACAAGATTTTTGCTCCAATTCTCCGGAGGGGAAAATCAGGGCTAAATCAGGCTAAAACTCCTGTAGTGTGAGCCCGGCTTTAGGAATAATACACATAACATCATAATGCAAATAATAAAACAAAATCATTGGTTTTAGTGTGTAGCCTAAAATATACATTTATTTATACTAAAGGCTCTAAATGGGGGATTTAAACACTTATTTATCTGGCAACTCTTAGCATGAAAGCTTGTAGAGGCTTATAACCAATGCAAAATAAATAAATAAATAAATAGAGTTTTCAAAATATATAGCCAGAAGACCAATAATGCAGACAACTACACTTTAATTAACCAACAGGAGCAAACTGAATAAATTGTGCATCCCTGTGAATTTAATAAGAAATTTCCAAAAATCAATTAAATAACATTAAGTTGTCATTTTTTGATGTTACATTCTCATTATACAGTGATTTGAGGAGGCAATTATTCTCACTGACCAATTTAAGTGCCCAAATGAATTTATTTTTGCATGTTTATTTAATCTCACAGCATCATTCCTGTATATTAGTGTTTATTAACGAAAGTCAAATATAATCATTTTCTAAAATAAATGCATGGTTTAGCAATTGAACATAAAATACACTTCCTTTGTATTGGATGTATCTAACACTACAAGCTACTTTAGCAGGTTTCAATTTTTTTTTAAACTTTTATACTAGGACTACAGCCAGATTCCATGCGCAAACAGAAACCACCAACAACTTTGTTGAGACTCAATACAAGAATGTCCACAGGCGAAGAAACAGCTCCTGTCTGAAACAGCAAGAGCAAAAATCACTTGGATGAATAAAAGCCAGCAAAAAGCACTGCATGCTTTTTTTAACACTTTAAAACAATGGCTGAACAATGGAGATATTGAAGAAAGAAGAAAACATCTAATGCAGAGTTTAACCTTAACACAATGTATTATTATAGTAAATGGAAGGACAGTAAAATGGGCTTATATCGCGTTCCCTCAGCACTCGGGCCAATCAGTTAGTGCTTAAGACGGGAACAGTTCAAGGCACCTGATTAATCTTTCCCTTCCTTTTTGAAAAACGAGTGACCCTGCAAGGTCACTGGATAAATGTGCCTGAAACAGAGCTGGGACTCCCATTGGAGATCTCAAAACACTTTTCAAATTGGAGTCCGGCGCTGCGTTGACACACTGCTTCATCCCAATGACGCCCAGAATGTCTATTATTGGTGGCCTGGCCGTTAAATGAGCAGAAGGTGGATGACCTCTGTGATCTAATAAGCTGGTGTCACAGTTAAAAAGTCTAGTGTGGCCCAGCTCAGGGACAGACGCTTCCCTGAAGGACAGTTACACAGTAATTTGATGCATCGTCTGCCTCTGGTCCTGGTCAATCAAGCCTACTGGAGATGCAGTTGGCGATATCCTGTAGAGGATTGAGCCTCAAAAATCAAAAAACGATCTCTTGCAGACCGATACGAGCAAGAGGGCTTTGAAGCAGGTTCTTTTACTCCATTGACCTGGCAAAATAATGCAGCCAAGACTAAATAAGGCACCTCTTGGATTGGGCTGCATTTGTATGCTTAACTTCCTTCTAAAGTAATCAACACAATTTATATGCATTCTCGTGTATCTTTAAGAAAGTCTCTGCTATAGAAGCAATTGTAAACAAAAGGCCTGTATCTTCCCCAAAAGTTATTCAGATCAGTTTTATATCTGACACACAACATTTTGATTCACATGCAACAAACGAAAGAACTCTGCTTACAGAATTGCGTGTTTGCACAACCCTGTCCTCTATTTACCCAGACAAAAAGCTGATGTTTTAAAGTGATATCAACAGAGCACTGTCGTTTGTTGTCATCAAGAAAAATGATGCCTCTGTGTGAGAATTCCACCGAGGCTTATTCATATCTCACGGAGCTAGCGCTGCTGCACAATAAACGTTTATTAATAACTTCAGAGCGCACTGCAGTGATGACTTTTAAACTCCTTGAAGACTTTTTTTTCCTTTTTTGTCAAAATGGAAGAACATAGTATCCTGTTGACATTCCTCCCAGCTTTAAATATGAAATTACTTATCCCTTTATCTGGTAGTTTTCAAACCTGTTGTGCAGTTTTCCTTTTATATTGATAAGTATAAGGAATCTTGAAGGAAGAAACGAAGATCTCTGCATTTACACTAGGGATGTCAACGATTAATCGATAAACGATCAATTGTTAATAAGAGATGCAATCGATTAAAGCTATCATGGTCGATTAATCAGTTTCATTTTGGAGTGCGTGCAGCTCCTGCACAAAACACGCGCAAACAGCTGTGAATGATGGTGGAGGGGCCGAATCTTACACTAAAATAATTTACTAATGTACAAACTATGCTTTTAATATGATCCAAACTTTAAACCTACATTAAAACAGATAAAACACAGTGATTTTGTATTGAAATGTAGTAATAAGTCATGTCATGTTTGTAGACACTTTAACAGGGCTGCCGACGCAAACAGCTCAGATGTATTCACTCCTAAAACTTGTTGATTGGTTCCTATGACATTAATTTGTGGCTACTGACAATGTTTCTTTAACTTTTCCCGAGAACACCCTTGATTTAACTTATAAGCGGGAACAGGTTTAAGTGATAGTAACCATTCACCACATTAGGGGAAAACAATGATTAAAAATGAATAACAATAAAATAAACCTGCGAATCTAGAGAGTGGGACAGCGAGGATTTGGGGAAAAAATCTAATATTAATAAATTTATGACCATCCAGCAAAAGTAGTGCTCTCTGAATGTGAATCAAATGATCATACTCGCATCTATTCATTTTATTATGCTGGTACTTTATTCTGGTTTATTTGGACTAAAAAACCCTTTCATTTGGGTGAGCTGGCATTTGGAGAAATATTTGCACATGCCGTCATGCCGTTGACTTTATGCCACTGCAATAGATGCCCAGATACATTTTGCAGTATGAAGGTTAACGATTGATCGATTCATTGATTGTTAATTTAAACGACGATTGTTTGAGGAAATTATCAAAAGTTGACATCCCTAATTGACATAAATGTGGCAGAAAAAGAAAGAATGCATCTTGCCCAATATTATATCTGCAATCATATATAATGAATTGCATTGCATTGTATCACGGCATGTACATAAACATCACTTTGTATATTACCAAAATGACAAGACACTGAAGTTACAAGCAAATACCTGTATAAATTAGGGCCGGGAAGATATCAATAAACATCCCACTTTTGATTCATAAGCTCTCAATTCAATTTAACTGATTTATGTAGATGTATTTCATTAAAAATGTAGATTTTGCTTGCATTTGAAAGAAATTCCCTCTCCGCTATTACTGTGAATTATGCAGGGAATGTTCTAACTTCATTATGGAAATATTAAAGAAAACAAAACAAACAAGGCCCAAATGATGCAGTTTGCCATATATCTTACAAAAAATGACAATAAAAACAAACAAAACTTAAAGCGTATAAAGTAAACTTTAAATTGCATTTCTTGTGAAAAGCAAATTACTATGTGATAAATTAATATAAATTATAAACTCAGCAGTTTATAACAGTTTGCAGTTGTGTAATAATATATGTCTAATATCTCCTAAAAAAGAAAAGCTATGAATGGGTCTGTAAATAACATGCTTAAAAAAGTTTTAAGAATCAAGAGAAATTATTCAAATGACTTCTAATTTTATTCATCAGCAATAGGCTATATGGATCTTCCCAGTCCTAACATTAATGCATTTAAAATGACTAGTCAAAATAAACTTTTTTTTGACTACTCATGCCACACGTGAAACAAAATTCAATGTACAAAAGAAAAAAAGCAGCATAAGTTTTATACCCATTCATACGGTGTGAAATATATATTTTTCAGTGTTATGGCTGACTAGGCGCACATCTGTCCCAGTGTTCAAACAATACCTGAACCAGGTTCTTTGTTCGCCTTTCTGTTTTACATATCGTTTAACACTGCATTCACTATGACTAAAGACATTGCATGATGCCAGTTTCATGATGCACAGTGCCACATTCACCCTTAGGACAGAAAGAAGTAGTTAAGTATGAAGGGCAGAGCGTGAGGGGACGCAGTGCGGCTGGGGGTTGTGAAATCTACTGATTAAAAAGAAGGGGGGAAAAAACTGACTTTGGCTGGAGGTTACTTTTAGACCGCCCCAAGCAATTGTTCCAAAAGCTGTGTTTTTTTTCCCTCTAAAAACACCCTTGAGATGAGCACCGGAAAGGTTAGGGTGTTAAAACGGCCAGTATTAATGGCAACTCTGCTAAACTAAAACAGATTCTCAGGGTTACAACCTCCCTCAGTGGTCGTGGAGTGGAATGCTTGAGTAAAATGTGTGACTTCGGCCCCCTGTCTCTTCAAACGCCGTGTTTGTGGCCTCCTCAAGGTGAGCGTTGCCAAAGTCTGTCAAAAATACACTCATCACTAACCATTTTATGAGATTTTCTGGGACCCGTCACATTCCTTTGGAACTTTTTCTTTCTCTCTTTGTTTCCTCAACACTCTTTTTTTTTTTTTTGTCCTTTTTGAGTCGTAAATTGTTTTTTGGTGAATTGCTTCTCCTTGTGCTTGTCATTGGGCTTTTCATTAAAGTAAACTTGTTGGAAAGTTTCTGTTGAAGGACACTCATGGTGTCTGATGTTGTTTTGAGCTTGTATGGATAGTTATAGAAGTGCATTTCCACAGGGAGCTGAAATAAAAAGTGTGCTTCTTTCCTCTTCGTGTTTCAGCAGCCTGAATTCTCTAGAATAACACACAAGACTGCACCAGCAGATGATCTGCATGTCAACTTGATTACGTTTTTAAGAAAATTGATTTCATTATATAATTATTAACCAATCGCACACGTCAGGACTGCTGAAAAAGTTCAAATAAAAAAGCCATTATTTTGGTAGATCTCACGCCAGAATGTAGTTCAACTTTTTAATATTCTCCGATCGCAGTTATACTTCAGTGAGCTTCTATTAAGCCCACTCAACTCTAATTCTAATATGGATTATCAATACAGATGATGTTGGCTCTTCAATGTTCCATAATATCCAATAATAGATACAAAATAGATACAAAAAAAGTAGCATAATCCCAAATACTTACTCTTTTGTTCTCAGTCTTTGCTGTTTCTTATTACATTATTATTATTATTTATAGGAAAGGCCTTAAATTTCCTAAACATGCTTTACTGTTGTTGTCATCACTCAGTATGGATGCAAGCTCCTTAATCTAATACCGAATGGAGTCAATTTTCAACATCAAATTTTGCCTTATTACCCGCTGGCTTTCAATGCACTCATATTTACCACATAATAACAGCTTCTCAATGATACAGAAAGAAAAATGTTGGTTAGCTCACAATAGAGTCTAGTGACTCCACTTGTTATTCAGCTTAATTTATACAATTCTGATCACATCACAACCCAAAATGAGAGTTATTGTAATGTTGCATTCGATGTCTATATTGTCAAAAACTGCAAATATGCAAGCATATAAACCCCCTATGTAGTGTGCAATTTCAGAGCCACAAGTTGGCACCTAATATCTTTGTTCAAACTACAAATATAAAGTCTAACCGAATCAGTCTCAAGTCTCCAAACCTGATTCTGCCTGACATGCCATAGGTCTTCACAGGTTTTAATTAGTGTGATTTTTATGATGCAGTTTAGCTACCAGATCACGCTAAAAACAAAACCGCACACTAGAACTTCACGAGTGAGCTCTTAGACAAATATAAAAAGCTCTTATCCTTCAGAACAAAGGGACTAATGGCACCACGCAAGAAGAAACAGCGAGATTAGCCTTTTCTTCAATTCTTCTCTCAAAAAAAAGGGGGAAAAAACAAGTCTGCAAACATCCTGCCATCAACAACCATTTTTACTGCAGCTCAACATCAACACGGCCTCAGAATCGGGACGTGGCCATGTGCGAGATCTCACTGTCCATTTTAATATTCCGAGCAGAGTGAGAAACAGACAGAAAATCAATAGCTTCATTTTTTTCAATATTAAAGAATAGGGGGGGAAAGGGGCAGAGCTCCAACCTTTTGCTATAAAAATCCAAGATTGGCTTTAAAGCCATTTGCCATTTGATCCAAGATGGGACTGAAGACAAACCCCTGGGGCAGAATTATTTGATTAAACGTTGTTTGTTCTGCTTTGCTCTGGGAACACTTGAAGAACTGGCACAAATACTGTTGTTCTTTCACTCCACATTTTATGCATGCTTACATAAATACACAGGCAAAAATGTTTGATTTACCGGGTCTATCTTAGGACTTTTGGACAAGCAACTTATAACTTATGCTATGCAGATGAGAATAAACAAGGTCATTCTTAATTTAGGTGCTGATGACTGAGTCATATTGGAAAAGGTTATAAAAAGCATATATACAAACCTGTGTCCGCTCTAATCTATTAATGTGTCAAGTAGTGATATTGCTTGGCAGCCTATGAGTGTATACTACATTACCTTGGAGATTGCTTTTTTCTAACTGTTATTAAATGTGACTGTTTATTTAAAGGGGACATATGATGCGATATCAATTTTTCCTTTCTCTTTGGAGTGTTTCAAGCTGTTAGTGCATAGATCCAAGATTAAAGTTTCAAAACCAAAGAGATATTCTTTATAAAAGTTATGACTCGTCCGCTCCCCCACTTCTTTAAATCACAGAGCGGGTTTATTTTCAAACACTGACCAAATTTGTACGAAAAAAAAAAGGCGGCGGAGAAATTATTCTCGCTGTAGTGTTGCTGTGGCGCCATGTTCTGGAGACGGCTTCATTTCATTGTGAAAGTGAAACTACTTTCTTTGTGCTTCCAAAAGAGGAAATAACTAGAAATTAGTGGTTAAGTTGTACTCACAACACTGCTCCAGAACAGTTCAACCAAAATATTAGAGTGTATTTAGCGGAGGACAAACTCCTAAAACCTGGAGAGTACCCTATGCTGGCTGTGCACAGAGGCTATAAAGTGGAGCAATTCTACCTCTGCAAGGACAGTCTGGGGATTCTGACTCACAACATTTAAGTAAGTTACTTTTTCTTCCTAGGGTAGTGATAATCAGTAATTATGTCTCCACTGAATGCAACTAGTGCCTTATTTGTAATGCGTTTTTATTGTTTTGGTGTGATAGCACCGGGACGTGGCATCATGTTATAGTAAGGGCCATAACATCTCTGCCACATGCTTGCGGTATTCGGCCAACCACAGTGCACTGGATAGCTGGCCAATCAGGGCACACCTCACTTTTATAGAACAATGAGTTTTGTACAAATCAACATATTTCAGGAGGGCGGGGCTTAGAGGAGAAACAAACCTATTGTACTATTCCACATACTGTACAGCTTTACCGTACTTACACCTTTAACCGCACAAACACTTTGCATAACACCAGATACACAAAAAAAATTTCTTTTTAGCAGCACCATATTTAACATTTTTAACATTTAAGAATATGTCTTAACTAATGCAAAACCATTGCAGTGCATAGGCCTGTGTGGTTTACGTTGTTTTCTCTAATGCTACAGCCCATGCAAAACCTCACAAATAAATACAGCATCATGCCCTTTTTCAATAGTGGAGAAAAAATATTATTCATCACACATGGATGAAAGTCATTTGAAGAATTGTAACTGCGAGCGTAATGTCAGTCCAGTACGTAACTGTCCAAATAGCCTTGAAGACAACCTGGATGGAAGACAATTTATTGTATTGTAGTCTTACTGTATATTCTACTTCTAAGATGTCCCTGAAACTTCCCTGAAAAAAAAAAAAAAAAAAAAAAAAAAA
>JAUCMU010000021.1:10819097-10830136 GCA_032275025.1 Enteromius treurensis | reverse complement strand
GATTTTGCTTGTTTTCAGTAAAAACTTAATTTTTGCTTTTTGTTTACTTGTTAACTTTTTTTTTCCTTGATTTAAGAATTTTAAGATCATTTGGCTGAAAACAAGACAAAAAAATCTTGGCTAGAAATGCATTTTTTTTTTCACATATATATCCTACGTAATCAGATATTACTGTGAAAATAAAGTATATCCTGGAGACACGCGAGGTTGCTAGCCAGGTTTTTCAAAAATAACCTCATCAGCCCACGTCACCCTGCAAGATCATGTTAAAGCCTTTGCAGCACATCAGCCCAGTTACTGAATAATACAAAGCAAACAGTGACCTACTTTCTATAGTACACGAGAGAGGTAAAACCCGGAGTGGGGCCGTGCAGGGGATGTGGATTAGGAATGGCTTGTGTAAAACTCTCAAAGTAAACTACCTTTCCACGGCCGGGTTGCTCAGTTTTCTGAGACTTCATTTCAGCTATCTCTGCCTCCAGGAGATGGATAACCTCTTCATAGTCCGTCTCCATTCCCCGGGCCTGTTTCTGAGCGGCCTCTGCCAGATGGATCCGGGTCCGCAGGGATCGACTCTCCTCTACTGCAGATTTTGCTTCCTGCAACAGCGGAGTTCCACTTAGAGCAACAGTGCTGAGAGTGCATGTACAGTAGGACACCACAATGCTCAGGGGCTCTTCCCCCTAACATTGCAAACTAATTTGAAAAGAAATGCCTGCACAGTCTCATTCCCCCCCCTCCGTCCTCCATCACTTCCCTCTAGACTCACAGCATGACAAAGCACAGCTCTGCTTCTTTTACCTAGAAGTTTAAAGAGGCTGAAAGAACAAGTCATGTGCAAACAAGTTTCTTTATGTCCATTTCTGCTTTACAGAAAATAGAAAAGGCAGGTTTTTAGCAGACGGGAACCAGTAAAACAAGCTGTTAACATAATACAGGTATCGAAAGATGTTTGGGCATTAACGCAAACCACAACAGCATCGGATACTTGTCAGCACGGCATCGCTCAATAGACGTCAGATAAAGGAAAGGTAACCAGGCCATTGTAATTATGAAGCTGTGGGGTATGATAGCACTCTTGATGGACAGGTGACACGAAAAGCCACACTGTGAGGATTTACTGTATATAAACGTGCGGTAGTTTACAATAAAAGATTCGACTTTCTTACTGCGGACCTATTACAGTAAGGTTTTACTCATCATTTTAACATACTATTAACATATTAACTGTCACTTATTTCAGAGTACCAGGAAAAACTAACTTATGAAAAGGGTACAGATAATTGCCCAATGAATGGAGAACTTTACATATTAAATAGACATGACGGATCTTACATCTTTTTTTTTTTTTTCAGAGAGGCATATAAATTGTCACTTATGTCCATTTAATGTCCTTGTATAATGGAGAATATGTGAAGTGGATTATAAGGATCGTGCTTTGGTTATGATTAACGTAATTTTCAAAGAATGTGGAATTCAAAGGCACATACTCTATAACTCGGTTCAAGAAACCCTGAGAAACAGAGGAGCTGGCTCGGAGAAAACATTAACAAGAATTTAAAGAAGTATGGAAGCTAGTATTAAGCCTTGATGTCTGAAGAGATGGATGCATGTATAGTACATATAGCAGCTTATACATAGACTACCATTGAATAATAATATTCGACTATATTAATATATATATATATATATATATATATATATATATATTATTCATATTAATACAATAAAAAATTACTTGTATTAATACTTGCAAAATAGCCATTACTCCCAGTTTTCCATGTCACATGATCCTACAGAAATCATTCTAATATTGTGATTTGCAGCTCGGAAAACATTTTTGTTTTCATCCTGTGCTGCTTGATATTTTTGATATTTTTAGCATCATACTTTTTTCAAGATTAATTTGGATAAACAAAAAATTCTAAACAACAGAACTTATTTTATAAATAGTTACACAGTAACATATACTGTTTTAACCATACATTTGTAACCAATGTAATTGTATTACATTTAGCCTGAATAAAAAAGACTTATTTCCAAAATAATTGTTACTATTTAAACAATTTTGACATGAAAGTAAATGGGTTTTGTTTAAAAAATGTCAAAAAAAACAACACAAAATATAGAATTAAATTAAATTAAATTAAAAAAAAATTTGTCTTAATTTAATTTAATTAAATTTTTTACTTTTCAAAGCTCAAAACAAGCTCTCTGTCATATCCATATCCCCAGATCACAGCGCACAAATAAAATGTAAATGGAGAGATCTTATCCCTACAGCCACATGGACAAGTCACACCTCACACCAGTCACGGCTGCCCTTGTACACGTTTTGCTGTAATGTAGCCGGGTGAACACTGCGTGGACGGTAGCCTGCACAGAGGAGGCTTAAAAGCCCACTGCTTCGATGCTGAAAAGCCCATCAGCCTACCTGTTGCTCTAAAGGCAGATATAGAAGGTAAAGTGTGGGTGGGGGTGAAGAGAGCAGAAAGGATTCAGCAATACAGAACGAAGCTTTAAAGAAACATACAGGGCTTTAACACCACAGGGAGTGTAGTACTATTAGCGCTTCAGTCTGATGAACTGGATACTAACTGAGCCCTCTGTAGTGCTCCAGAAGCAAGCAGCTGCGACTCCACAGACTGGAGCAAAAAGCGCTCTGGGAAGGAGAGACAAAAGTTGCATTGACCCTGATGCCAATCAAAACACCACAGGGCCTTGTACAGCTGACCAAACATTCAATGTGAAGCTTTGATAAAGAGTGTAACTGCATTTTCCTTCTTATTTAGATCATCTCTTAAGGTCAACCGCAAGTGAATTTGCTGTTGCTTCAATTCATTGCTGCAAGTAAATTGAAATTGAATACTTTTGTGAGAAGACGGTATCGCCAGCAGCCGGGTCAATAAGAGGGCACTAATAGTCCCCCACACACCATATACCGTATATATAGAGTAGTTTCTAAGAAAATGGCCAAAACCTGCTGCCATGATGTGAAGGTGTCACTAAATGATTGCTAAGGTGTTCTTCCAGCATGTTGATACAAGAAAAAAATATATAAATAAACATAAAAATATCAAAACAAGTCCACCAACAAGTCTCTATGATATTTTGTGCCCATCTTGTAAATTTGGGGTCAAAAGTATTTTACATTTTTATTTATTAAAAATTGTATTCCTGTGATGGCAAAATTATATTTTTGCAGCTATTATTCAGTCTTAAGTGGCACACAATCCTTTAGAAACCATTCTAATATGCTGATTTGGTGCTCAAGAAACATTTTTAATTTTAAAATCAATGTTGAAAACATGTCCCTTTTGATCAAAAAATAAAAAAAGGTAATAATACACCTCTTCAAGCTGCACAATTTGAGGTATTATTCATGTCTGTAACACACACAAGCAATAATGTTGGTGGTTTGTTCGAACTATAAACCATAAGATGTCATTACCATAGACTGTACTGCCAATTTTGTTTAATTGATATGCAGCAGGATGATCAGAATGTACTTCTCTGCTGCCTTAATAACAGTCTAATAAAACCATTAAAGTCCAATTAATCCCGCATAGAATGCAGAGGCTCTTTGGATTTGGGTTTACGTAACAAGCACTTCTGAGGCTCTAAGATTGAACCCAAAGGGCTTGTGGGTGCCCATTTCTTTATAACTCATAGAAAAGAACTATTTCCAAACACCGACCGCCATCCCTCAATGTCCTACATACTTCATCTCCTACATGATGTTCTCAATGTGGGCGTTTCAAGCTTCCTGTAGTGAGCGTAATACGCTGAAAATAGATTTTTTGGATATTGCTCATAGCATTTTTCATTTTTTTTTTCATTTGAGTTCTGTATAGTGCTGCTGAGAAAATAATGCAGTTTCAGCATTTAACTCTACAGAACACCTGCATCTCACCTTTTAAGAGTCTAATAGCACATGTGCCCAGAGCTCCCCCCTGTGGCATATCTAACACGGTACAGTGAATATGGAATATAATCATGTAAAAAAAAAAAAAAAAATCATAATTCTGAAAAACTTCAAGAACCAGAAAGTAAAATCTAGTGATTATTTATAAACTTCTCTGCATGTAGAAATTAATTAAAGCTTTATATAGACAAGAAAAAATATTTAAAGATGAAAAGATGAGTTCGATTATTTTATGTTGATTCTAAAATGAAATTTTGTTGATAAATAGGTTGCAGTAAGCTTTGCACATATGAGATTTGAATGCTGTAACCTGCTTAAAAGGGCACCAAAATGAACATGTTCTGCTCATAGTGTGAAAGAGTTGTTGGAATGAGTTGTGTACCTGTTTAACTTTTGTCAGTTCCTGCAGCATCTTATGATTAAGGCTCTCGGATTCTGCCAGCTTATCCTGTTAGAAGAGAGATCTTCGTATGAGTCAGCATCAGAGTTAGCGCACTCATTTTGACAAATAGGATTAATAAGAGCCTCTCTCAATAACACATGAATGAATGTCACACACTCCAGCATGTGACGTTGTTTAAAATCGTTGTCATGCTGGTACCTGCATTCTCTTGAGCTCTCTCAAGGCCTCAATGTGGTCTTTTCTTAATCGCTCCATCTCATCCAGATCATCAGAGTCTGATAACGATGGCTTCGAAAATAACAGTAAATATATAATATTATATTTAAAACAAATAATAAAACATATATATATATATATATATATATATATATATGTGTGTGTGTGTGTGTGTGCATACTATGTGTGTGTTTCTGCTGAAAAAAATGACAAAAAAGTTATCATTTGAACTTACGGTAGGGTTTAAAGGAAACTCAATGAGATCATCTGATGTCAATCTAACTACTTCCTGTTCTGAGTCAGATTTGGATGGCAGTTTGAAGAGTTCCTTTGCCACTCTCTCAAAATCTTACAGACAAACAAAAAAGTCAGTAACATAAGTTCAGTAATATAAAATGACTTATACCACAATGCTTTTAAAGGTGTTTATTTTTTAAGGTATAAACCAGGAACCAGGCAAAAAAAAAAACATTAGTACAACTATAACATATGAAGACTGACAGAATGTTTTCTCACCTCCATAAGCCACTGTCCCTCCTTGGTTCAAACGCAGCCTTTCTCTCAGTGTCAGGACCTGAGACTCAGTATGCTTCAATCCCAGCACCTCCAGTGCCTGTGAACAAAACAACCACCCTTTTAGAACATTACGCTGCACCAATTTAACATGGTCACTACTTTGCTCTCTCACTCTCTCTCACACACACACACACACACACACTAGATTCAGAGTCTATAAAATATAATAAAATTACTAATACTATAATTAATGCACTTAGTGTCAGTTAAATGCAGTTTAAATTTAATTAAAATAAAAATATCCACTAAATAAAAATGACAAATAAAACTATAAATATGTCTTTTCACAAAATTACATGAAATGTTTTATATAATTACATATTAATGTAAAATGCGCTTCTGGAGTCAAAATAATTCTTTTTATAATTCTGTTAATCCTTTACACCCTTTTCCATAACAGCAGATCTACAAACTGTTCTGTAGTCCAGTGTGATTTAACACAATGAAGCTATCGCACAGTCTCTATTGATTTTCCCATAATACCACAGGAGGTGTGGATACGGGATAGCATGCTAACTACACATATTGTTCAACAGCAGGATTAACTCCATCCACACATGATAGTAAAACCGTAAAAGATCAATACAGTACTGCGACTGATGGGTAACTAATCGTTAAAGCCCGCTGGGGGGGGGACGCCCAGTGTTTGACCTTGCTGTAAACACGGGATGTTTCTGTAATTTTGTATTGTGACAGAAATAGTTAGTCTCTAATTGAAATGATATGATTATGGAGACCTGCTCTTTTTTCTCGGGCTTGAGGTCGAAGCTGGGAGTCGAGAGTAGAGGTTTCGAGGGTCTGCAGGTATTGCTGGGATTACAGGCAGCGGTTGCATCTGGGCGAAGAGAGAGAGAGAGAGAGAGAGAGAGAGAATCCAAATGAAAAGCTCTTTTGCAAAACAGCTGTTTGTGATTTAGGTAGAGCACATCACATTTTGTTTGTAAGACTCTTACATAACTCTATGAGAGTATAATTTTTTTAAAGTAGATGCTTCACAGTAGTGGTTTAAAGAAGTATTTGGGCATTTAAGCCACACTTACAAATTCTAGAGTGTCTCTGCATTATACAACAAACATATCGAACAAAGTGGCATTTATTTGACAGAAATATAGCATATTTTAAAGCAAAATGTTTCACATTTTCTGGTTGTCAGACACAACATGTTCATGCTTGTAGATGATTTAAAATACTTTTTAAATAATAAATAATAATAAGTATGCATTAAATTGGTCAAAATGGCATTCAATCAATTTCTATTTCAAATAAATTATTTTTCTTTGAACTTTGAAAGACAAGTATTTCCAGTTTCCTCAAAAATTTTAAGCCGCACAACTGTTTTCAACATTCTTAATAATCATGTGACTCTGAAGACTGGAGTAATGATGCTGAAAATGTAGCTTTGTGTATTTACATTTAATAATATATTAAAACAGAAAAATACATAAATATATTTTAAATGGAAAAAACATTTCACAATATTAATGCATCAAACAAATGCAGCCTTGGTGAGCATTAGAGACTTCCTTCAAAAACATTCAATCTTACCAACACCAAAACGTCCAAGTAATTTTTGGGGCCACTTCAGGCCAACAAATATAAACTCTCTTTCAAATATTACATCATTATATTGATCCCTCATGATGGCTTGGATAAATGCTTTGTGTTCAAGCAGGAATTAATGTAATTTGCATAGGCATTTTTTTTTCTCTCCATTAACCCCACCCGAGCAGATCTGTGAACTGGAGAGAATGAACAATGCTTTGCTCAAAATAACGCCAACCCTGACAAATCCTCTTATACGGCAAATAACTGTGAGTGTAACTGAGCTTACAGGTATGTGCTCTGATCATGAGCTCACTATCTAATCATTTATTGTTCACTCATTCATTATCTGCATATTTGTTTATCTTTTTGCAGGGATTTATTTCCTGATAGTAATTTCTTGGAAATTCAAAGCCATTTTAGAGAAATATCAGAGAGTCCCCCTCACAGCTGTGTGCAGTGCAAGGGTCTCAATTGTGATTTTATGCAATATGAAATCACTACCTGGGCTTCGGTGAAAATGTAAATGCTGTATTTTTGAAAGTGGTTCCCTCATAGGGTATTCCCAGTACAATATTGTATCAAGTTGGCTTGGCACTATTTTAAACAAAGCAGATCTGGTCTGGGTGGAGTTTATAGAAAAAATAAAACAGGCTGTGCAAACAATATTAATTCTTGCTTTTACACAAAGCATTTACCTATAAGCCATTATAAGAGATCAAATATAATGGTTCAATATTTGAATCAAAGTTTAAATTGTGAATGCAAAGTAGCCCCAGAAATTACACTGTATAATATAATTACACTATATAATAGATCTTTTTGTATTTTATATTTTGTATTCTCGTTAAGTGCAGCTGGTGTTTAAATCTGTTATAAATCGCAGCTCAGAAGAGCTTTATTAAAGGTTCTCGTCAATAAAATGAAACCCTGTCCTGAACAGAGTTCAGTATCCTCGATTTCACCTGGAGTTAATTGTCATGTTGATGGTAATATCCATTTTCAAAACCATGCCAGCTGGATTATCTTGAGTGACAAACACAGCATCTCATCAGCACACGTCTGCCGAACAGGTAGCTTAATCCAGGTTATGCTAAAATGTTCCTTATCTATGAGTCTCAGACTGCTCAAAGGCAAAATGCCATCCAAAAAAAAAAAAAAAAATTCAGAACGTGAAAGGCTGCAGAGACAGTGCTATTCAATCTAGGAATAAAAACAGGAGCATGTATACGTTTGGTTTAAATGAATGTTCTGGGTTCAATATAAACTAATATAGAAAATAATTTTTGAATAATTCTAATAATGTGAAATTAATTTAGACTTTTTGGAAGTCAAAATCAGTTACAGTAATGGAAAAAACAGGGATATGCAATCTTGTATTAGTGGGAAAGTACTTTAATTCTTTCCAAAAATTGTTTTAGAAAAGTTTTCTTTATTGTCATTTTAATGTTGGGATTACAGTTCTAAGCAGAATTAGTAAAAACAAAATCTACTGCATCCATTATGTAAAGGTTATAGTAACAGACATTTTGTTTTTATAGTTGGATAAATATTAAAAAGGTTTTTGTTAACATCACTTTTTTGAATCTTTTGTTCCCACTGCTACAATTAAACAAGTTATTTTCACAAAGAATATGATTAGTTGGCCCCAAAATCAAAAAAAAAATAAAGTATATTTTGCTTGAAATTCTTTTTAGCCCATTTTTAAGACCATCACATTTTTTTGCTTGGTGACTTTTTTGTATTGTTATGACTATGTTAATGAAATATTTAAAATTAAAAAAATGTAAACACCATTGTAGTGTTTTTAATTAATAACATTTATTTTTTAATGTATACCATTTAATTGTTCTTTTGATTTTGGAGTGAAATGTGACATGTATTTGTGAGTTCAACTGTAACGCATATAAAACAGCTACACATGTGGACAAATGCAGCCTTCTTATCAAAGCCAATTTATGCAGCAATGAGATGTGTAGGCCTATATAACTATAATATGAAATAAATGCATACCCTTTTTTTTAAAACCAATGTATTTTCATGTTTTTCTCTTTTCTTTATGCATTTCAAAACCTTTTATGTAACTATTATTTTTGCTCCTTTGGATTATTTCCTGTGCTAATCAACATACGCTCTGAAAAAAGTTTAACTTGTATGAAACTCATATGGGATTCCTATAAAGGGAATACAGTCTTGCAGTACCAGAATTGGCCACTGTTGTGCAGGCACTCTCAGGTATGGACACAGGGGTGAGATTAGGCTTTGCTGTTGCTGGTCGTACCTGTAGAAAAGAATCCTTTAAGAAAACTTAAACCACAATCTTAAAGCGAGATCCGTTACTGAGTCTCTGGCCACAGTCTCACCTTAGTAAGTTCTACAGAAGGCAACGTCTCACTTCCAGAGTTGGGGGTGTTGGCTATTTTAGGAACGAGACCTCCAGGCAGATTTGCTCCCCCTAGTCCAGCTGGCCTAAGTTGGGGGCCTGTACAACAGGGAGGCTGGAGAGAGATGGGGCTGTGAGGTCCACTGCTGGAGCCTGACGAAGACCTTCGTCTGATAAATGCTATTTCTACTGTAGGGTCTGGTCTGTAGGGCAAAACAGTGACGTTTGTAAATATCTGATTTTATAATCTGTCACCATACATCTGCATTTGTCTTGGATTTAAGCAAAGTATCATAAGATACAGTACTAATCATATTTACATTATGTTGTCCTTCTGGAAAGGTTGTCTTTTGGTTAACAGTTTGTTCATACAGATATATATTTGAGATTTAACCTGAGTTTTGTTCGAGTGAGTATGGTTTTGGCTTCTTCATGTGTTACTCCAATGAGTGATTCCTTATTGATGGATATGAGCTGGTCCCCAGCCTTTAGTCTCCCATCCTGGAGTCAAAAAAAAAAACAAGACTTTTCAACTTAATGGATTTAAAGTGCACTTTATTCCACTTAAATTTACTTCAACAAAATTTGGGGTGCTGTAGCTCTCTTATTTAACCCTTTTTAATACACTACTAAGGCATTTATGTGGGATTATTAGCAGAAATTATATCATGTGTAATATTCGCAGGGACAATATGCTTGGAAAAATTATTTCAGGTCTTCCATTGGATTTGTTATTTGTAGTGCTCCACCCAATAGCAATACGATTTGTCCCTTTAGTACTTTTAAAACAAAGTCTCAGCTTTCAGTTTTATAGCAAAACACAAATTGTGTCTTACAGTAATGTGTTGTTCAAGCTCTTTACTGATCAGATCGCTATATTATATGTATTCATTATTTGTAGCATGCTAGACACCCAGCAATCACAATAAAGTTCCGCTTTTTATATAAAACAGCTCAGCTTTCAAATGAATGTGTTTTTCCTCTTTGTTTCAAGTGTATACCAAGATTTAAAAGTGAAGGAACATCAGAAGGCATTGTAATCAGGAACATTATTGACTTATACTGCCGCTTAAACTAAAGCGATTTCAGCTATATGTCAGGCTATAATATATATGCGATGTTATAATATACATATTGTTTGTATTGCGCTATTAAACTGGCAGATTTTAAAGGTAAGGCTTTGGAATAGCTCCGAGTGCTCCCAATCTATGCCGACTTTAATCTCGTAGTATTTCGACTTTATTCTCGTAGCATTTCGACTTTATTCTTGAAATATTACGACTTTAATCGCGTAGTATTTCAACTTTATTCTTGAAATATTACGACTTTAATTGCGTAGTATTTAGATTTTATTCTTGAAATATTAAGATTTTTTTCTTGTAGCATTTTGACTTTATTCTTGAAATATTACGACTTTAATCTCGTAGTATTTCGACTTTATTCTTGTGGTATTTCGACTTTAATCTCATAGTATTTCGACTTTAATCTTGTGGTATTTCGACTTTATTCTTGAAATATTATGACTTTAATCTCATAGCATTTCGACTTTATTCTTGAAATATTACGACTTTAATCGCGTAGTATTTCGACTTTATTCTTGAAATATTACGACTTTAATCGCGTAGTATTTCGACTTTATTCTTGAAATATTATGAGTTTAATCTCGTAGTATTTCGACTTTATTCTTGAAATATTATGACTTTAATCTCATAGTATTTCGAATTTAATCTTGTGGTATTTCGACTTTATTCTTGAAATATTATGACTTTATTCTCGTAGCATTTCGAGTTTATTCTTGAAATATTACGACTTTAATCGCGTAGTATTTCGACTTAATTCTTGAAATATTACGACTTTAATCACATAGTATTTCGACTTTATTCTTGAAATATTATGACTTTAATCTCATAGTATTTCGACTTTAATCTCATAGTATTTCGAATTTAATCTTGTGGTATTTCGACTTTATTCTTGAAATATTATGACTTTATTCT
>JAUCMU010000021.1:10804068-10818997 GCA_032275025.1 Enteromius treurensis | reverse complement strand
TCGACTTTATTCTTAAAATATTACGACTTTAATCGCGTAGTATTTCGACTTTATTCTTGAAATATTACGACTTTAATATCGTAGTATTTCGACTTTAATCTCGTAGCATTTCGACTTTATTCTTAAAATATTACGACTTTAATCTCGTAGTATTTCGACTTTATTCTTGAAATATTACGACTTTAATTGCGTAGTATTTCGACTTTATTCTTGAAATATTACGACTTTAATCTCGTAGTATTTTGACTTTAATCTCGTAGTATTTCGACTTTATTCTTGAAATATTACGACTTTAATCTCGTAGTATTTCGACTTTAATCTCGTAGCATTTCGACTTTATTCTTAAAATATTACGACTTTAATCGCGTAGTATTTCGACTTTATTCTTGAAATATTACGACTTTAATCGCGTAGTATTTCAACTTTATTCTTGAAATATTACGCCTTTAATATCGTAGCATTTCCACTTTATTCTTGTAGTTTCTAATTTATATTATGACTTTAATCTCGTAGTTTTAGATTTTTTTTTTTCTTTTTTAGTGGCACTAAAATGCCATCGTATAAAAGTGTAATATTGTGACGTAATGTTTAAAATAACTATTTCCCATTTTAATATATTTAAAATGTAATTTATTTCTATTAAAATCATTCTAATATGCTGATATGCTGGAAAACAGCATTTTTTACAAAATTAGATCATAAAAATTACCTTTTGGCAATCACCTCCTTGTATTATTTCCTGAACATACACCATTGGCCCCTCTACACGGTTAGCTCCGCCCCTGATGACCAAGCCTAATCCGGTACCTTTGGCAACACATATCAACTGAATCATGCAGTCTCTGGGGAAAGGGAGGTAAACACAAGGACTTCCATCAACAGCAGAAAAAATGGCTCCTGATCTTTTGTGGATTTCTCTTTTACTCGGGCTAGGTCAAATGTTTTCAGGTTTAGACTCTTCAATCAGGAAACTATTAGCAGCAACAGTGTGAGAAAGCTGTTGGGTTGTTATTTGTTTTGGCTATATAATTATTTGTACATACAAAAGTATATATACTATATTTGTAAAAGTAACCCATACAAATTATTTAAAAAAGGATGGCACAAAAGTACAAGATAAAATCTAAATTAGATCTACAGTCATTTGGTTCTCACGTGCAGACTTGTGGAGGTGGGGAGGTAATGCAGGCAGTGGTGTATACTGGATTTGGGTCCTTAGGGCTCAAAAGCAGAGGACTGGTTGATCTGGAAGAGGAGGAGGAGGAGGCAGTGTCGGTGATCTTTCCTGAAGACAAGAGATTTGCTTTTTAATACTTTTAATCACTATAACTTTTTCACTGACAATAAGATTTTGTTGCGTTCAGTATTTTGTGTAAACACTACTGTTCAAAGGTTTGGAGTACTTAAGATTTAATTGTTGTTATGCTTACAAAAGTACAGTAAAAACAGTAATGCTACAAAATATTATCACTATTTAATATGTTTTCTATTTTAATAATACATCTATACATCTGCATGTAATTACATTAAGACTATAATGTCAAAACTGAAATTTCATAAGCATTACCAGTCCGATTTTTTGCCAAAATAACATTTCTGGCAGTGCTTCTAATATTTTTGTGTTGTATTAATATTTTTTGTGAGAATTTTTTTTCACAAAACATTTAAGCGAAACAGAAATCTTATGCAATTCATTTGCTAAATGTGTTTACGGTGACGTGTGAATTTAGTGCATTAGGCTGAATAAAAGTAATCACTTATTTTTTATCAATTACTGACGCCTAACTTTTGAAAAGGTAGTGTACACACATTGTTTCAAGTCTGTTCTGAAGCATGCTTAATGTAGAAGTGGATCTTCGTATAGAAATCAATTACTGGCTTTTTATGTACATTTAGTCATTTAAGCAGACCCTTTTATCCAAAGCAACTAACAACTGAAAACTACGGAAGCAACCAAAATCAAGAAAAATGATATGCAATAGCCATAACAAGCTTCAATTAGATATTTCAGTACACGTAGCAAGAAGCAGAAAACGTAGAACACTAATGTTATGTAGGACCCAAACCACATCTTTTTCTAAACTGTGACATTGTAAGCTATTTAAGTCAGCTGTTGTCAGAGTTCTCAAAATCACACATCAGTCATTCACCCGAAATTCAGTATAATGACAGACGTAGTGGAAAATACCTGTGGAAACAGAGGTGTCTGATCCAGAACTGGTACTACTGCTGGAGCCATATTTTTCCATTAACTCAGCAAATTCCCTCCTAATTACGAACAAATAAAGACACATGCAATATCAGTCAGATATAAAATCTTTTCTGAAGACATCATTTTCCAGTGCTTCATAATAAGAGGGCTTTTGTACAGACTAACACTTCTGTAAAATCAAGCATTACATAAGTATGACAAACTTGTTCTACAGAAGTGTTGGAAAATATTATCGTTCTTAGTTTTAAAAAAAAAGGAACACACACACATACTCAAAACATTAAACCCCCAAACAACATTTTAAAAGGCTGTCTGAAGGTATTTAATATGACATCTCCCATTAAATGCAACTTCCTCATTAATCCTAAAAGAAGCTTAGAAGCACTTAATTAGATTAGGGAAGTCAATCACAGATAAATTGGTATCAAAGTTAATGGCCAGACTGTTTCCAAGCCAGAAATGCGATCTAAGCAGTAATCTTTAAATTTGTATTATGTTCTCAAAATCTGCGTACTGTACTGAAGCAGTTTGTTTGAGGTGACTGATTGTTCATTAATTATGAAGGTAATCCTTTAACAATGTTACAGATTAAAACCTAGTCTCAGCTGGTTCAACTCAGGACACATATGACAGACTTGCGGCCCAAATACGTCAACAGCTGTTCAGTCGGGAGAACAAAAGTGCTCATCAGGAAGTCACTGTGACCAGCAAAATGCCAGTTCGATTTAAACAAAGACAGACAGAAAGAACTTGACATCTGCCCAAAACCCGAGACCTCTGGCAAAGCAGACAATGCCAAAACAAAACAAAAGCCTCTGCATATAGCGGTTTCCCATTGCTTTATGGAATTACTCTATAGATCAAGTCTCCAGAAAAAAATTATAAAAAGCTATACTCATGTTTGGAGTTCATATTTTAAAAAGTAACTGATTAACAATAATGAAAAAGATAAGAAATTAGTGCTGGAAAAATTTCATTACACTAAACAAATCCCAATATTTTGGTGCTAAAGACGTTAATGTACTTAAGTGTGTTAAGACTATTTTTAGATTTTAAAAAATCAAGACGTTCATCTGTACTCATCCATTTATAGTATTAAGTTTATAATGTCCAACAGTACGCGTTCTGTAATTGGCAAGCAATACTTCCTGTCTCCATATAATTAAAATCTTTAAACACAAAACAAATCAAATAAATAGAAAAAAAAAAGAAGAAAAAAGCCATACAATTTATAAAAAGTCATATTACCAGGAAGAGTCGTCACGTACTATCAGTAAAGACATGTGATTTGTAGCTGACGCTGTGCGGAGAACCTCCACTGCCCTAATATCAAACAGATTTCTTAGATTAGTTGTTTTACTTCACTTTAGGATTCTTTTATTTTTAATACAGATCCATAACCACTTCAGAATACATTACTTTTCATTTGTAACACCTCCTAAATTCATGTTGTTGACATCTAAGATGAGGTCCCCTGATCTAAGGCGCCCTGAAACACACAAAAAAATGCATCATCCATCATTCCCAGAATCTTAGTACAGTAGAAACAATTCAGTGGAGATTTTGGGAAAGGGAATATACCGTCTTGTGCCGCCACGCCACCTGGCAAAATTCGTTTAATGAAAATGCCGAACTCTTCACCGCTCTGTTCCCTGTAGCCCCCAATAATCTTCACGCCTGTTAAATTGAGAACATGATTTTTAGGATTAATGTTTTATATGGGGTGAGAGAACAAAGTAAATCAAATTACTCACCAAATGCCTTGAAAAATAGAGTAAAGCAGTTTTTAGCAATATTTTACTGTGGTTCTCACCAAGTCCTTTTTTACAGTCTGTAAACTCTAGTCTCTCCACAGCACGGTTGATGCCATGGGGCCCCATTATTGTCCTGAAAAAAAGAAAGATTCCTTTAAATACAAGTACAAGAGATATTATCATAAAAACAAGATTTTCATTGAAATGTTACAGACTGTTTTTAAAAATACAGATTATTGAATGGATGGTATTAATGCGGTCGACCCTCAGCGGCATGAATGATTAAATCCTGAAGGAAAGAACATAATCATTCCCAATCTTTTCCCTCAAAATATTGCATATTGCAAGAGTTGCATAGCTCTCTATTATAACAGATGATGATGGCAAATATGACAGAAAAAATTAAAACCTGTAAAGGGTGCATTCATATAGAATAAATGTAAAATAAATGAATTTAGATGTAAAAACTTGACACATGCTTCATAAAATACAAAAACTAAAAAGAAAATCTGTGTTTTTGTTTATAGTAAACCGAATGGTGGTAGAAATAATAACCCATTATAAAGCAAAATAAAATGCTTAAATACTTTTACAGGAAGTAGGTTACTGTGGGTGGGTTTACATAAAAATCCCTTAAACATGTAGATAAATACTCAAAACGTCAAATAATAAATCCTTTATAGAAAGAGGGTGTGTATCAAAGCCAACGATGGCCTGATCTCTATTGCATTTAATCCTTATAACAGACTGAAACAACTAAATATAATGTTTTGTCTTCAACTAGGACATTGAGTAAAATGTACAAATATTATCTCATATTTATTTAATCTACATTTTACCCCTCATGTTCTAATAAAATGTACTTTACATGCTTTCCTTTGTAGCCTACATACAATGATGCATGTGCAGAATTGTAAAAAAAATCTTTTCAAAACCGATACAGTGTGCATCTGACTTACTCAAAACTCAGCAAACAGATGTTATTTAAGCTTTATCCGTTTGTTTGACAAAGAAGTAGGCATGCACTTCTAAAAAGGCGATTGTTATTCAGTGTAGCAACGGTGGGTTTGTTTGAGGTCAGTCTGACCCATGCAAAAACACATAGAAATAGAAAATAAAAACCGCAGAAAAGTAATATAATACAAACCAACTGAATCAAAATTTGAAGGCGTGTACTTGTACATTGTGTACAATATTTAAAAAATCAAAGCATGTGAAATGCATTGCATTTATTCATACCTGGAGTCATCAAGGTTTTAAATTTATGTGCTGTTTTATTAAAGTATCATTAATAGTCACATCAGCAAAAGTAGTGTTTTTAAACTATTAAAATCAAGTCAATAATTATTTTGCATTGACACTAAAATTTACAAGTTATGATATTAGAAAACGAAAACTTAATTAAAATATGTATTATTTAATATTTATTTTATAAATAATTAACATAAAACGTTATTAGTGTACTAGACAAAAAGCCAAGTTAAATGAAAAAACAAACATATGTATTAGTTCATGTAACAGATGATGATTCAACTACACTTTTTTAAATCTCAGACTAAAGTGCTGTTTTTGTTTTGTTGAGTTCATGTAGCGGTCAGCGCGAACTGAACAGGATGACAAGGACAAACGCTCCTTACTAGTGATGCATTTAACCTGATTCCCATCTCTGCAATCAGTGTTCTTAGTTATCTCCTCCTCTGCACTGTAAACAATGCACTTTAATCTCCGTCACACTAAGAGCAACAAATAGAATTAGAATTACTGTACGTTCAGTATGATGATGACACGATCTGTCTTTTACTTCAGTGGGCATGTCATGGCCACCACGCGTTTACTTCCATCAAATATTTTTACCTACAATCTGCATACATCAAGCATAACGGGAAATGAAAGGATTTGTCTTAAATGAGTCACCCTGAACAAAGAGAGCTCAGATTTGGTGCGTGAGATTGTGCAACAAAAGATCCAGCGTTAAACTGATCACTTAATTCTACCTAATCTGTCTTACCTTGCTCAAGCCATGTAAGGATATGCACTCAGGTGACTACAGCGAAACTACGCAGGCATCCCCGCTAGGATGCATCTTGTCTGTCTTGCTTTAACTTTTCGCTTCATGCTAATTCATCACTAAGACAATGATAATGAACTCTAAATGACATGTTTTTATGTATAGTTGGAAGTAGCTGCTCTCTGTTGCAACTGAAAGCTAGTTTTTCTGCATCATTAGAGCATCACAAACGATTAAGAAGAAATATGCTGAAATGTTCCAAAGCAACTGCCAAATACAAGCGGAAAAATAAAGGATACGACACAAGCGCAACAAATAAGGCTATCATAGACATCAAATAAGCATTAAAAGCATTAGTATTTGCTTAATCTAAAGTCACTCTGCCAGATAACAACCAGATAATGGCATTTCCTACCAGTAGAGGAGTGATAGCCCGTCAAAGTGTTCTGCCTCCACTTGTGGAAGCAGTGCCATTGCAGGTCCACCAGCGACTGATGATGTGTTGTAAAGTCTACGGTATCACCGGGTTGGGGGAACGGTGGTTCAAATCAGGTCAGTCTCGATGACCGAGAGACAGCAATCTACCCAGACACTAACAGACACACTCCTACCTATCCACTAATCCCTCCTGATACCCCGCAGTCACATGGTTCGCCTCACCTCTCTCTCTGCGCTGTCACAGCTGATGATGATTCTTCCTCTCCGGAGGCAGACAAGCTCAAAACTTGACACTGGGCTGTGATGTGGAACGAGGGGACAGGAGTCAGACTGCATGATTTCTGATGCAAGGACACTGAATCTACAGTCCAGTCTATATAAAAAAGGAAAAGACAATTAAGAAACATATATTAGCTTTGTCCACATAAAATAACTACAGTACAGTGTGTGTATATATATATGTGACCCTGGACCACAAAACCAGTCTTAAGTCGCTGGGGTATATTTGTAGTAATAGCCAAAAATACATTGTATGGGTCAAATTTATAGATTTTTTTTTTTTTGGCCAAAAATCCTTAGGATAGTAAGTACAGATCATGCTCCATGAAGATATTTAGTCTATTTCTTACTGTAAACATATTAATTGATTGATTAGTAATATGCATTGATAAGATCTAATTTGGACAACTTTAAAGGTGATTTTCTCAGCATTTAGATTTTTTCTTTACCCTCAGATTCCAGATTTTCATATATTTGCATCTCGGTCAAATATTGCCCTATCCATTCAAACCATACATCAATGGGAAGCTTATTTATTCAGCTTTCAGATCATGTATAAATCTCAATTTCAGAAAATTAACACTTACGACTTACGGTTTTGTTGTCCAGGGTCACATATTACTGTCTGCAAAGACTAGGGTAAAAGTCTGTCACGCTTTTATTTGATATATTTTAACATTGACAAAACATAGGTAACATTAAAGATCCACTCCAGTGCCTTAAAATGTGGTGTGTTAGCCTATAGCCTAATCATTATCATGGTGTATTCATCGTGTCGTGAATCTGGACTGAAGGGATCAGGGCTGTGTTTCAAAACATTATCCTGCTTTTTTTCTGCGTCACAGATGTATTTCAGCATGCTGGAAATTTTGATGCATCATAATTGTACAGATGGACATAGAGTACAGTAGATGTGTTATGAAAACATGTCCAGGACCAAAAAAGCCCCAACAACATTAGGTATAATTAATTACATACATATAAATGTGTATATATATATATTTGTGTGTGTGTTCATACCAGGGTTGGGGTCAATTCAGGAATGAACTTAACAATTCCAATTCAAAGAAGGAAACAGAATTGGAATTGAATTGGAATTACAGGAAGTGGAATTCAATTCAGGAAGAATTCCACTGAATTCTGAATTCTGTTTCATTCAATTGTCATTGCATTTAAAGACATACATTTGAACTTTGTTTATGATGATTTACAAATATCAAGCATTTATATATTATATATTATATTATAAGCATTTATGCATTTGAATAACATGTTAGATGTTATGTTAATCGAAATTCACCATGTAATTTAATTACATAAAGTTTAAATCAAGACCAAAACATTTGGTAATCATATATTGAATGTATTCAGAAATGTATCACCACTGTCATTCAATTATTAATTCATAATGTACTGTTCTCATTTTTATTTACTTGCATTTGATCAACTCTATTTCTTACATTGCTTGATATTTGTAAATCATCATAAATAAAGTTCAAATGTATGTCTTTAAATGCAATGACAAATAAACAGAATTCAGTGGAATTCTTCCTGAATTGAATTCCACTTCCTGTAATTCCAATTCCCTTCCAATTCCATTTCCTGTCAGCTGCATGCAGTTCTAATTCCAATTCCATTCCAGGAAGTGAATTGGAATTTGCCATTCATTCTCAATTAAATTCATGAATGGCCCCAACCCTGTAGTCTAGTCTATAAATAAAAAAAGACTAATAAATAAGGTCTAAATATTGTTATCTGATGCTAATTGTTTAGCTAACAAGCTTGCTGGTGATAAGTTAAGGTAATTTTTAGATAATGTCCAAATATTTTTGATATATTACATCTGAGGGGAAAAAGAAAGGATCTGATGTTCAGGTAACTACAGGTAACTAATGTCCTTTGGGGGCATTTTACAACACGGACAAGGTTTGAGAAGAAAAAAAAAAATGAAAATATTTTTTCCTAATTTATTCTCATGTCATATATAACTGTGACGTTCTGCAAAACAAGGTACATTGCAGTGTAAGCTTCACAGTGAACATTACATCATAATCGTCAATGTGGTCCAATCAACAACAAAAATATACTGTATCTTGCTTCCATATAGTGGTTATTTTAGAAAAATTACCGGTATTTTGAGCAGTAAGATTATAAAAAATATGTTCTATATAAAATTAGGCAGCCTATATAAAATTGTAAAATAAATCTATCAGTACTTTTTTACTGAAGTACTTTTGTACTTTCACTCGAGTAAAATTGAAAAAGGAGTACTTTTACTTTTACTTGAGTAATATTTTATTGTATGTTTCTGTACTTTCACTCAAGTACTTGATTTGTGTACTTCGTCCACCTCTGTTCAGTACAGAAGCAGCACATGTAATAGGACTACTGCTCTCTCTGCTCGTGTGATATGGCTTATGATATGACACAAAAGCTCATACAGGGGGATACTTTGCACCAATATCTTGAATTTTAAAATATTTATGGAGTTGTTGCCCTGCATCATATTTGCAGTCAACTATGAAATGTCAGAGGAAACGGTATTATATTATGTGGTATATTAATACTAATATAATATTTTTTAATCAAGTTATTTTTCCATTACTAATTAGCGCGTTAAACTGTCAGCACATTCCTTTTTATTCTAATTCTATTATTTAAAAAAAGGCATGCCTTGCCATGCTTTTAGCACTTTATCTATATCTAGGTTTTTTTATTCATTATACAACTACCAAAAAGAAAAAAAAATCTGAGACTTGCCATAGCACTTGCATAGCATTCCTCATTTGTTGATTTTAATCTTGGATTAAAACACCCTCATTTCGCACACTTTAGTATTTATTTGAAAAAGAAATCACTTTACATCATTCAAACATGGCAATATAAAAAAGAAACAGCGTTACAGCTCTTTAATGAAAACACAAGATATTAACTCTTAAAAACATTTCTAAAATCTGTAGTTGTCAAAATGACACAGCATGACATAATACTGACTGATATTAACTGTGAATATAACATTGTTTACAATATCCTAAAGCCTTAAAGTGCTTTAAACTATATGATGGTATTTCACCATCACGGCCAATTTAAAACAGCAGTTTTTTCTTGATTAACCTCCTGGGACCCGGTTTGAAATGTACTGTTCTTGTCACATGAACAACAAGGACTTAACATGGGTAACCCTAGTTATTTACAAATGTGTTTGCTTGTTTAATAAAGATGACAAATGTACCTCTGACTACATACAATCCACCAAACCATTAATGTTAAAGACGGCCCTTAGTTCAGTTTCATACACAGATTTTATGCATGTAAGAAACATAAATATATTTCTTATATACCACAGAAGACAGTGTTCCTGGATTGGGCCTGATGAACAAAAGTACTTTAAACATTTTGCGATAATCTTAGTACTAGAAATATTCAAATTGATATTAGTTTTTTTTTTTACATAGTATATCGTTTTTGTTCTTTTGTGTTGCAGAGGTGAAATTCACAAAATTATATCCAGGTATATCCTTTTTCAGCCCCCAAATGAAATAATAATATTATTTTGATTAAAGGCCAATTGTTTTTTTGTTTTTGTTTTTGTTACAATTTAGCACATTTATTTAAAAACAATATTTGTTGTGCTTTGCTGATTTTTTTAAAATACATTTTTAAATGCATTTATATTCTTATAAAATAAAATCGTAAAAATATAAATATATATATTTGGGGATGAAATGTCACCTGGATAGTATGATCAATTGTCACCTTAATACCTTGTCTGAGTCATAATTTTACATAAAAAAAAAAAAAACATAATATATTTAGAGACATTTAAAACAAACTAACAAGAAAAAATAGACATTATATCAGTTCAGCATGATAAATAAAACCTTGTCCTGCAAGGCTAATACCACAAAACTTTACAATTCTGACAACCCTTATGATGATCCAGTATCTCCCTGTCAATAACAAATACTTAACCATAATTCATCAAATAAAAAAAAAAGTTGCAGTGTAAAGCACCACTTTAAAAAAAGTGTCTTAGTTACATGCTAAAAATAAAAAAATTAAATTTACATTTCATGGCGCTGTTTGCATCAATGTTATTGTAAAGCAGATGAAAAATGAACTACTTATATGTATAACTTTTAATGAGAAAATAATTGAAATATAGAATTGTGATTAGTTGTACACGAATGGCATGATAAACTTTTGTTTTCAAAATAAGTAAATATAAAGTATGATTTTGTGGGTCAAGCATCCACTTGATCTATGGGCATTACTTCACACGTAATTCAATACATGATTGCACAATTATTATTTACACCAAGCCGAAATAAATAAGGCAATGTTCTGAAACCATACACTGCTTGTTACTACATCCTAATAATATAATTAGTTTTAGCTAATGGGTGTGCTGCGATATTAGCGTAAGGCCACAAATGACAATCAATCAAATAAAATGATTCATTTGAACCCTGGTCTTCATAAAAGCGAATTGTTTTTTTTTTTTACTCCTTAAATCCCTTGTTGTCAAATATGGAAGTGCTACTCTATGGAAATGCAAACTGTCCATTGCAGTGTAAAGAAATCAGTACGGATGCACTTCTCAGCGCACATCGTTTTCTGCAAACTCCTCCTTGATGGAGTGCTTGTGTATTCTGCAGTCGGGCATGTCGAAGCCGAAGTCGGCCCACTCCTCCGCTCCAGCGGGGGTGCCGCGGTTGGGGATGGTGATGGTGTGGCGCACTCTGAAGTGCACAGCCTCCATGACGCGCTGCCGCTGCAGCTCTCCTCCGCCACCGATGGCCATGTTACTGCTGGAGCGGATGAGCTGCTGGCCGTAATCATGGCCCTGCTTCATGTCCTGCAGGCCCCTCCAGATCGCCATCCGGAACTGCTCAGGGATCTTCAGCGCCCCAAGATCCTGAGGAACACAAGAGTGTGTCTTACAATGAAGGCCACGCTGATGTTTCATGGTAGGATAAAGGGGTCTTTCATAATAATTTCATATACTCGTAAAAATAAAGGTTTCTTTACAGAGATGCCAAAGAAGAACCATTTTTTTAATTCCACAAAGAAGCATCTTGTTCTTACATTTTGTCAATCTGAAGAACCTTCTTTTGCCACAAAGAAGCTTTGTGGTTCTTCAGATTTTAAAGGTTCTTTATGGAACCTTCTCTTTTTTGTATTACTTTTAGATTACTTTTGACCTGATTGGTTTATCACAGATTTGAATCGCATTATCGTTTTAAAAAAAACACACCATTTATCAACATCATGATACTCATTAAACATTACATGACATTAAGAAGTAGGATATTTGTGAAGGGAACACTGTGTGAATATGTTATCATGTAATTCATTAAAAAGTAACTTTCATGTGATTTATTATACATATAAAATATAATATAATTAATTACAAGTACTTTATTTTCGGAATCTGGTTACCCAATCCAAACGACATGTTACTACTCAGCGCTGTTCATAGCTTTTAGTGACTTTTAAAAAAAAATTCCAACAGGAAAAAAATGTACTCAGTAATGAAAAAGTGTGTTGGTTTACCTCCATAGAAAGAGTCTGAAGGTGGTAGACACTCTGGAGTCCCTGTGATGTGAAGTAGTCGATGCAGTTTTGGCAGCCCAGGCTGGTTAAGAAACTGTTCAGAGAGAAAAGGAACCCCACTAAGACCAAGCGGCTGCGTCCTGTGAATTACATATTCACCCATGGAGAACATAACAAGCCAAGCATCTGCACAGCCATTTTTATCAGCTACTGATGGCATGATCACGTGACTGTATTCAGTCGACACAATACTTCATTCAAATAAAGCATGTGTATTTTAATCAGTGATTATACAAATACCAGTTTAAAAAAGGATAAAACGTTGGGCTAGAAGTGAATGCAAAATACACTAACATTCAAAAGTTTGGTAAGATTTTTTAAGACTGCTTTTATGTGAACAAAAATTATTTATGTATGTATATATATATATATATATATTTTTTTTTTTTAAATACATAAATATGTTTTAAAATGTAATTTGTTCTTGTAATGCAAAGCTGAATTTTGAGTAAATCAGAAATCTTTCTTATATCAACGACTAAACAGTTGTGCTGTTTAATATTTTTGTGGAAATTATGAATGTGTTTTACAGGAATCCTTGATATAAACAGATTTTATTTTAAATAATAATTATTATTTTTTGCACTTTTTTCATGTCACATTATTATCACAAATACATATTTGCTCGATATAAAAATATACATTAAAAAAAAGCTTTACTGACCCCAAACTTTTGAACAATAGTGTAGTTAAATGAAATGCTGCATGCAAATGTTTGTGTATTTAACATTTCAAAATTTGCATATGATTTCATTTTACAAATAAACATGCAAATCACAACATGCAATTACATTAATGATGCATAACAAGTTTTTCATTGCATTGATCTTTTTATTATAAATATTTCACCAATGAAAATGATTTGCTTGATACAATCAAAACAGGAAATGTTGTAAATATAAAGCCGACAAAGTTATTTTAAAGGTGGAGACAAACAGAACCACAAGTATGTGTATGAAGGTGGAAACAAAACATGGATTCAGAAACATTGGTTGATTTGTCATAATTATAGAAGGTGACTTAATTTCACCCTGATACATTAAGTATTAAATGTAGAGGGAACATTGATATTGATAATCAATTGTGTGACAATGGAGCCTGTAAAACATTGCAATGTGAATGGAAAATGACACATCTAGTTTAAAATAAATATCACTCAAGGTGCCAATATATAAGACTTATGATTGACAAAGTAGCACAGATGACAATGTGATTAACTGAGTAAATAATGTAAACCGAAGTTGGAGAAATCTCAAAAAACCTGTCTAGAACATGTCATATCGCAATACAAAAATTATTGTATTTTACTGAATCAAACTATTTTTAGCACCATTAATATTTTTAACCATTAATTATGCTACCAATTCTCATATTTGTAATAAAAATAAAAACTAGATACGTTATTTAAATTGTAAACAAGTGTTTGTTGTGCTGTCTTTAATGAATGCTTATTTAATAAAAAAAAACAAATACTGTAGTAAGTAAATTACTTTTTTATTTAATAAAAAAATTATATTTATAATATTATTTTTTACATTTCAAAATATTATAGAAATACTTCATTTTAATTAATACAATTACTTAATATTATTAAAGGAGAAGTTCCCTTTTACAAAAACTTTTGGTGATAATAAACTCACCCCCATGTCATCAAAGATGTCCATGTCTTTCTTTCTTCAGTCGAAAAGAAATTAATGTTTTTGACGAATACATTCCAGGATTTTCCCCCATGTAATTAATTCTATTGGGACCCAAACGGTTCAAGTTCCAAATGACAGGTGAGTCAATTATCAGCAAAAGTTTTTTTAAAAGTGAACTTCTCCTTTAAGAGGGACCACGAGGGAGTTGTATGACCCACACAATGGGAATTTTCTGGCACAAGTTGAACTGATGGCACAGTTCGATTCAGTTATGCACATAAGAAGGATAGAAAACCAAGAGACAAGAGTGCATTACTTGAGTGGAACTATTCAAAATGAAATAATTGCACTAATTGGAAACAAGGTACTCGAAGAGATTGTGAGAAGAGTACACAGAGCAAAGTATTACTCTGTTATTATGGATTGCACTCCTGATGTCAGTCATAAGGAACAGCTTTCCATTGTTCTGAGAATTGTCAATTGCGAACCATCTCTGTCCATTGCAGAACATTTCTTTGGATTTTTAGATGTTGAAGACACAACTGGTAAGGGCCTGACTGAAGTCCTGCTTGACCACCTGCAGAAACACAGCCTGAGTCTTTCTGACTGCCGTGGTCAGTCTTATGACAATGGCAGCAAAATGATGGGCCATAAACAGGGTGTTCAGGCAAGAATTTTGAAATTGAACAGAAAAGCATTTTATATTCTATGCAGCAGTCATACACTTAACCCTCTGGGGTCTGAGGTGATTTTGTGCAATGGGCAATGGCCCATTAATATTCAGTATTCACCTGAAAAGACAAAGTCCCCTCCCCTAATGGGCCATTAGTGAAAGTGACAGGTAAGGCAAAGACTGAAAGAATAGAAAGAATGTTGGGTGACTGAAAAAAACTGTTTTAAAGTTTTAAACTGTTTTTTTTTTTTTGAGTCAATCCTGAAAACAAGTGAACCCTGAAAATAATATTTTACAAAATATTATACA
>JAUCMU010000021.1:10751178-10763032 GCA_032275025.1 Enteromius treurensis | reverse complement strand
TAAAGCCCTTTGAAGCTGCACTGAAACTGTCATTGGAACTTGAACCGTTTGGGTCCCAATAGAGTCAATTATATGGGAGAAAATCCTGGAATGTATTTGTCAAAAACATTAATTTCTTTTCGACTGAAGAGAGAAAGACACGGACATCTTGAATGACATGGGGGTGAGTAAATTATCAGCAAAAGTTTTTTTTAAAAGTGAACTTCTCCTTTAAGGATTTTTGGCCCAAATTTTTTTTAAAATTTTGACCTACACAATGTATTTTTGGCTATTACTACAAATATACCCCCAGCGTCTTAGGACTGATTTATGTGGTCCAGGGTCACATTTTTAGAATAGTAACACTTGTTAATTATTAACTATGACATTTCCCTCAATAAATTAATTTGCTCATTTTTTAATAGTTAGTAAGGTATTTATTAGGTTTGGGTATTGGATTAGGGATCTAGAATAAGGTTGTGTAGAATATGGCATTAATATGTGCTTAATTAGCATTAATAAATGGCTAATATTCTAGTAGTATATATGCTCATAAGCAACTAACAGGTGTAACCGTGAAACCGTGAACCGTGAAAGTTTTACCAAGTTTTTATACATAAATTGTTGAATTTTGATACTTTACAAAACAATTTTAATGATTAACACCAAAATGTGCAGAAAAACATTTTATAAAAAAGTAAATGTGTAAAAAGCATTAATTGGCTAGTGCTTCATGCATGAGGTTCAATGTGTGTGCCAGAATAACACTTAAGGTTCATAAACATTACCCAATAATGTATTAGACTTATAGTAATACAATCAAAATTACAAAACTAAATGTACATCAAAGCATGACTGAAAAACATCATATATGTATTTCAAATATCAAACTGATTTAATCATGGGTATCTGTGAAATCATTTCAGGAACGCTGTTCTCAGAGCTCTTATTAGATGCAACAAGTCTAAAATAACTGCTGTGAGGTTGTAACCGCTAGCATGTGCATGTGGTTTGTGTGTGTATTTTCCAGCAAGCCCCCTGCAATGACATGTTATTGAACAACTGCGTGGAAAAGGGATTTTGTGAGGTGTGAAAATCAATAGGCGTTATGATGTATAACCAGCAACCAACAGTTGTGTCCTATTTTCCTCTGATTACTGAGGTGTGGAAACTTCTGAATAACATCAAATTGCAGCTGTTAAATGCACACTTTTAAGGCAACTGCGTATAAGAGTTCTTCATGACAGTAATTTTACATAAAATGTGGGTAGTGAAGGCGTTTTGTGTACATTTATTGAGTGTCTGGTGGCAGCTTAAACAGTGAATGAAGTAAAAATGCAGTCTAAAATATTATTTTAAAGAAACCAGCGCAAAGCAATCTGAACAGTCACATAAAAGTTTTGGTTTTTACTTTTGAGAGACTTTCATTATCTCTGCAAACAGCCATACAGGTTTGAGACAACATGAAAATGATGACAGAATGTGAATTCTTGGCTTAACTAATCATTTAATTTGAATTTGTAGTTGTGTCGCTTTTTTACTATTACTCCACGCTGTGTGGAATTGGTAGCATCTGATATCTGAAAAGTGCGCTTTTTATACAGTAAAACAATCATTTCGCATACAGACCGGCAAAAGATGTATATCTTTAAATGAGAAACACAATAGCTCTTGATTTAATGGGACAGATGAGTATCTTCAGTACCAGTTAGAGAGTAGAAGACTCCTTCCTGCCCAGCTGTCATTATTCAAATGCCTTTCAGACTCGCACGATGTGCAGAAAAATGTTGATAAGATGTATGAAAGCCAAAAATATGCGTTTTTCAGATAATGTGTACGAACTAGATTAAAATGAAGCATTCTGGCAATCAAACATTTGTTCAAGAGTTTAACCATAGAGCATGAAATATAAAAGATCTTGAATAATTTGCCAAATCTTTTGTACAGATCAGTGACCATGTTCTTATTTTTAATAAAGAGTGCAGAGGAAAAGCCTAAACTCTTTCAAATTTATCACTTCCAACTGGACATATTTTGGACAGAACTCTAAAAGGAATTAATTCTGACTTTTAATATCAATCAAATTAGAAAAGCTGCCGCAAAGAAATAGTAGCATAAAGCTGGGAACCATATTTCATGGCACTCTGAACAACCACATTTCCAGATTATGTATTAGGCGTTTAATCTCCTGCATGCATATCATATCACATAAATTTGATGCGATTATACGATTCCTGTTGTATAGGCATGTGGTGGGCGGAGTCAGGCACACGCAACAGCCTGTTCTACTTTATTTGAATCCAGTCGTTCTATAGCAAGACAAACCAATGTATATGGCACATGTAAATCCCATGCAATTGAATAAGCTGTTCCTGATTATTTTTTCTAGCATGAGGGATTGGACTGGAGGTCACAAACATCTGGTATGGGATTTCTCATGAGATCCCAGTAGCATGAGGCACCATGTGTCAATGGCCAAGTGCCTTCCAAATACATAAAGTGAGCTTAAAATATCACCTTTCAGGGCAGAGCTTCCCTTGTTGGCGAGTACCAGCTCCATCATGAACATAGCCATTTAATCATATATACTGTATCTCTCTCTTAGGACTTGCTCAAAAAATAACACTTTAGAAAAGGTAACACTTGTTAACTATTAACTACAACTTTTCCCCTTAATAAATTCTTGATTTGTTGCTTATTAATAGTTGATAGTGCTTATTAAAAATTAATAGTTAATATTAGGGTATAGTTGTTAAGTTTAGGTATTTGGTAGGATTAGGCATGTAGAATAAGGCATTAATATGTGCTTAATAAGCACTAAAGAAGACACAAAATAAGATTTTAAAGAATGTTGGTAACCAAAATGTTTTTTGTTTTTTTTAACTTTCCACCTTGAAAGTAAGTCGAACAATTTTGTGAAGACTCTAGGATGAGTAAATGTTGACATCATTTTAATGTTTGGGTGAACTAAAAGCTCATGGGACAAAATTCTTGCCCAAAGTGTACATGTAATGCCTATTACCGAAGTCCTGAAGGGATCATGCCATTTTACTGCTCGAGTGCAAGTTTTTTTCAGACATAAAACACATTTTGACTATTACGGCATGACTTCGAAATGGTCTTGACAAGGCTCATGAGTGCTAATCCCAGGAGAGCTGAGTCTGGGTGATTGTGTAACTTCTTAAAGAAAGAAATCTGGCAGAGAAGGAGGACCGGTGAGTCCCAGAGCACCTGACATTCACAAGCCCTCTCTCTTTCCAAGAGGTAGCCTACTTTAACCACAGAAGTTATTTGAAGGACACTGGATCAGTCTGTCAGGAAAGAGGAAACCTCTAGTCAGGAGGAGTCTTGGGAGAATGTCTCCCGACTCCTGACACTCCCAGACCTCCACACCCATTTTTCTCACTTTAGAACTTAATTGGACACCACCTCCTCCGGTACCTTTGAGTCATCTCATGCTGTGCAGTGGAAGTAAATGCGGTTGGCAGTGGAGGGCATTAGGACACTTGCTTATTTGAAGTTAACTAAGTTAAAGTGAAATGAAAACAGCACCTAATAGATCACTTTATTTTTTACATGCACAATTTTGGCTTGATATTGACTCTGTGACGATTCACACATTTGTATATGCAAATATAGTTGTGCATATTGTTTTCAAAGAGCACATTGCACCAGCATAATATTGAACAGCTGCATGGATAAACGAGTATTAGGTGTCAAGTGTAAATCTATTCAATGGGATTACAGAAAGCGGAATAATGGTTGAAAGTCAGGCAGTAAATCAAGTCTGCTACGCTTGGCTGTGGTACAGATAGGATCAATAGTGTAGTGAATTGTCTTTGCGTAGTAAATTCAATTCTCGTATCTCATACTTTGGAATACGTTCAAGGTTAATGTTGCTCAGTAATACATGTTATTTCAGTGATATGAGAAAGTCTTATGTACCATGATTGAGTTACTATGGATCTCATGTATGTGTTCAGCAGCCTGTAAAACTCAAATGCAGAAAATGATAAGGCTGTGTGAGTTATGGTTGGCATCAGAAGCTCATTCATTGGAAATTTAAAACATACTTTCCTTTCAAAAGTTTGGGGTCAGTAGAATAAAAATAAATAAATAAATAAATGTTTTTATGCTTACCAAGGCTACATTGATTTAATCCAAATTTGATATTATAAAAATAATTTAAAAAATCATTCTAATGTGATGCCTTGGTTTGTGGAAGAAACCCGTGGAAACATTTTATCAGGATGAAATAAATTTAGCATTTATTTGAAACAGAAATGTTTAGAATATTTATAATTTAAAACATTAAAATTGTCTTTACTGTCACCTTTGGTGTCATAAATCTCTTTTTATTATTATTATTTTTTTATTTTATTTTTTTCTGTTAGGTGGCTGTCACTTTTGGTCACCTAAATATTTTATTTATTTATTTATTTTTTTCTGTTTGAAAAATCATGTTCCTGACCCCAAACCTTTGAATGGTGGAGTACATACAGTATGTGTTTAATTGCATTTTACCATATTTGAAATGCAGTGATGTGGAAGCTACTTTAAATCTGAAGCTTTTGCAGCTACATTAAAATGGCTGATATATTGAATATAATATTTATCTAAGATGTTCTGGCAAAGACTTGAAACGGTTAATCTAAAATGACTGAATTAGTTTAAAAATGGACCATTTCTTCTCTATGTACAGTAGTTTTGAAAAGTCTGAACAGTTGCAGTAGCCTAAATCACAGTTACTTTGCAGTTACTTTAAAAATCAATCACTAAAAGGAATACAACTTTCCAACAGATAGACAGGATGTTTAAAAAAAAAAAAAAAAAAACTATTGAGTTTTGCCTTGTTATTCTGTAAAACATTAAGCATGGCTGCCTATTGCTCTGGGTAGGTGCTCATGGTGTGTGTGTTTGTTTACTACTTAATGCTGTGTGTGTGTGTGTGTGTGTGTGTGTGTGTGTGTATCTTATTACAGAAAAAGTGTCACTTGCTTCTTTTAGGTACTTCGCAGCATTACTTTTAAATTATTAATCACCGTATATATTCCTAGTTTTAAACGTGACCTTATTTAGCATTAGGATGTTGAGTGTAAACTAGATTACATGTCTTGAGGTTTAGTCATTGTAATGATTACATATATAAATCATTTTAGTGTCCTTAACAAATATAGGGTACCCACATGCTCAACATTCATCAGCAAATGCAGATTTAAATGTATCCCCTGTCTCGATTCTACAGGCTGAAGGCTCTACCTTCCTCCAGATGGGAGCTTCGATAGAGCAGCAGATTAACGCAATGTTCAAAGTGATGGAGGAGTACAACTGGGGTAACTTTGTAGTGATCACCAGCTTGTATCCCGGCTACGAGACCTTCGTGGACTACATCCGCTCATTCACAGACACCAGCTACTTCCTGTGGGAGCTGCAGGATGTGTTGAGCTTTGAGATGTCCGTGGGGGCCAATGACATCCGTACACGAAGACTACTACAGCAGGTGGACTCGCAGGTATATCTAGTGTACTGTTCCCACGAGGAGGCGCAGTACTTGTTCAGGATGGCCTCTGATGTGGGGCTGCTAGGGCCCGGATACATCTGGGTCATTCCCAGCCTGGCTGTGGGGAACCCTGAAGTGTCCCCTCCTGACAGTTTCCCAGTGGGCGTCATCAGTATTATCACAGACCGCTGGAGGAAAACACTGCGCCAGAGGGTTCGGGAAGGAGTCGCAGTCATAGTAAAAGGGGTGCACAGCTTTTATAAGAACAGAGGATTCATTCCCGAGGGTCACAGTGACTGCAATAGTCCAGTCAAATCCTACGCCAACAATTCTCTCTTCAGGTAAGACTTTTAGATAAGCTTATATATTTTAATGTCATTTTTGTCATAATGTCATTATATTTTAACGTTTTTAAAGTTGTGTTCTGGTCATTTTGACCAAGAGTGAATTATCTTTTTTTTAAATGCAACTGTTATCGCACTGGACTAATATTTACTTTCACACTTTAGCAAAGGGAACAATTTTCACTATTACTGTAACTAGTTGCTTATTAGTATGACTGTTTTTAACATGCTGCCTGCTTATTAGTACTTATAAACCTAATATTCTGTACGGCTACATCCCTTCCCAATACCTATACTCAACAACTACCTACTAACTATTAATAAGCAGCAGAGTTTATTGAAGCCAAAGTCATAGTAAAAGTTTGTTAATAGCAAAAAACTGGACCTAAAGTGTGACCACTTATGGTTATACTGTGCTTGTACTTGTGCTTTTCCCAGTCTAAAATACCTGGCCTACAAAAAAAATGTTTCTTGTTATGCTAAATTTTCTAATTTTCTTTTTTGTCTTTACTTTTTTACTCTGATTTGAGCAGACGCACCAATGTTTCTGGGTGAACACTGGCAAAATTACTTAAAAATACTGCTTTTCATTTAAAAAAATTTCATTAAAGCCAATTAATCAATTGCTTTTAATTTTTTTAATTTTAAAAAACAACCTAAAGTGTAATTATCATTAACATCCTCGTTAACATCATGTCCTGAAAAAAAAAGTATATCATAGATATCCCTTTGGAATATCTGCAGTACTCTGACTGCCAGTAATGTTTTATGAAACTGTCATATATTTAGTCCTCCCTTGGCCAGCATTGCCCTATTTTTTTGTCAAACGTGTTGATCACATCAAATTGAACAGGAAAGTGTGGGCGGCAAATTTACAAATCCTCAAAATCCTGACATTTTTAATTCTCGCAGCTTAGTTTGCCTCTGGAGATTTCATCATAAACAGCTTTCCAGACAAAACATTGCGTTCTTGTGCTTTTTCTTGTGGTCTTCCTCTGTTGTAATGAGACTAGGAGATTCTCCAGATTTCCTTGTTAAATCTGCCGTTCACCTGGGAGTCACCGTCCTCATTAAATAGTGTTCCAATTGCCTCTCTGAGCTTTCTGTGATCAAGCGTATCAGAGACACATGAGTGACTGGGTCCTCCATCCGGAATGTTCTCAGGCTTCAGTGCTGTTCAGGTGTCTGCCCATCTCTCTATAGCATAAAAAGAAACGTCTGTCAGAAGACAGTTAAGAAATCATTAAAGAGATGGCTTTGAGACAGGACATGGTTCTCATTTTCAAACATGTGACTGGTTGGGCAGTATCAAAGGATTCATCAGGTGGCAAGACAGAAAATATTCTCTTGGAAAAAGTAGGATGGTCTGAGGTAATACTGTAAATGAAAATGACATATTTACATACCTTCATGTTATTTAATGTATCCTCACATGGTTCTTTTTAATACAATGACAAATACCAAAAATGAAAAGAGCATTAAAATCATTGAAAACTGATTTAATGATATGCTTTTAAATCAAAATGACACCAGTTATTAAATTTAAAGCATATGAGAAGGGAAGATTATCAGTAAATAATCTTAAATTTCTTGCATAGTTTGATTATATGGCTCTAGACGTTATATGGCTTTAGTTACTTTTATGGTGTTTTAGCAGTTTCATATTTTCAGACATTTCAGCACTGCCATTATATGAAAAATGATTTGAATGAACTGATGTTTTATTTAATAGACATTGTTATTCTCATTTTAAATGACATGAAGGTGAATAAATGGTGATAAAATGTTCGTTTTGGTAGTAACCATTGCTGTTAATGTAATTTACATTCATGTTTACTGCATATTTGTCCAGTATAAAAGAGATTGAATAGTTTATGAGCTTTGTTGTTTAGTTATAAATGTCAAAGATGGTGGATAAGATGGATATAGAGCTGTATATTTGAACTTCTGTAAGATTTTTATGTTGAGAGTTGTCAGTCATGTCATGATTTTAGCCATTATGAATTATCAATGATGTCTGAATAATGCTAGCTGCTGCGGCACTTTGCATCAGTAGAATTGAATGGCATTGTTAAATCCTTCCTCGTGTTCTGCTCCACCCATAGCTGGTCCTATAAGTGAACAATTCGTTCAGGAAAAATGTTCAGGTCTATGAAAGAGGATTAATAGAGAGAGAATGAATACTGTAAATGTATTAGTGTCTGTACGCTCTGATTTATATTCATTTGACTTAGTGGAAGAAAAAAAAAAATAGGCTTGTATTTGAAATGTCCTCCTTTCTCTGCCTAATAGTCTTCTGTCTCATTTTAGAGATGGATAAAATCCAGGCAATTGTACAATCACTTAAAATTCAAATCTACTTTTTTTGGTCTGCTAATTTAAAGCTGCTAAATTTGTTCTGCAGGCATATGCTAAATGTGTCATGGGAGCATAAGGACCTCTCCTTCAATGCTGATGGCTATCTCACCAATCCTTCCATGGTGATCATTGCTATGGATCGAGAGAGACACTGGGACAAGGTATGTCTTATAATAACTAACAATAATAATGTTGAAACACTACAGGGGGAACACACAGCTGGAGATACAGCCTCCCTCTTTATAGAAGTACGTGGTTAGAAGCCATAGCTCTATTTCTGGAACACCTATTAGAGTAACACTACAGGTAGTATAACGACTCAGAGACGTCAGTTGACTACAATGTACTTTAGTGGCACTGGGTGGTAAAGCATAGCACAGTAATGCCAAGATTATGGATTTGAATGCCAAGGAATTTGAAGATTTTGGGGGATGCACAACTACAACAAAAACAACAAACTAATATGTCAGAATGCTGCTTAATATGTTTGTGAAATTAAAAAAAACCTTAATTGGCGAGCCTTTATTTCCGAGACTTTCAAAACTTGTCATTCTAATTCTTCTTCGCCTCTTATTATAAAATATCGACAGCTATTTCTCTTATATGTTGGACCATTTCAATAACATTTAGCTTTTATTGATCGCAGATTTTCACATTAATACAACAAGAATCATAAAAGCCAGCTTCCCAGGCTCCTCCAACGCTAGAGATTTATTACCATCCACACCAGGTCATGATGCAATTACATTTGGCTCTCTGAAACAGTTCTTTCTTCCTCACATGGCCAGCCCTCCAGCACTTTGGCCTCTGTGATAGGGACATGTGTAGGCCGTCTGGCAATGTGTGAACACCACCTGACTACAAAAAGAGATTAGGGGGAAAAAAAGAGATCAAACTGACATCCAAATTTACATCCGGTCATCACACTCCTCCTCTAGGTGGATTAGAGGATACAGATATTAGAGGATGTGTGTTGTCATCTAAGACTGAAATAAATATTATTGCTTAAATTCACTCAGATTCTCAGTCCTGTTAATGGCAAGTCGATGGCAACTAAATTTAAGCAAAGTAACCTAATTTTATAAACCTTTTCTGTAAATATCAGTGGCTGGATTCACTTTATCTTTTTGAGTTGCACCACTGTGTGGCATATCAACAATCCAGTTTAACCAGCTACTGAATACGGTGCAATTTAAATTAAATATTTAAATTAGGTAACTGTCATTCTATTCAGCTCAGACAAGCCTATTTCTATGTAAAATAGACGCATTACACATTGTGCCTTATTTTCAAAAATCAGCACAGCTGAATTAACATTGCTAGCGGATGTATGTGGAAATTTAATTCAAAAGAGATAAATACATTTTCTGTTGATCATGGCAGCAGTAATTCATCAAATGATGGAGAAAACTGTTATGATTGGGCATATATCTAGCCACGCGTTATCGACAAGTGAATTTTGCGCTTTTAAAATACATGAATCAGGCATCTGGATCGCACTGGTGGAGCAAAGCTGTGCAGTTCAGGAACAGTATGACATACAAATGGCGTTTAGCACAGATTTTGCAGGTGCGTTTGCTAATTTGCATAATTCCTTTAGTAAATGAAGCACTAAAACAATGCAGATAGCGTGTGCAAACAAACTGTGCAATTAGTGAAAGTAATTCATTAACAAGCGCAGGACAAGCAGAGTCACATGTGAAGCAGCTGAAAAGAGATTTGATAGATTTCATTTTTCTATTCAGCATTTAGTTTTAACGGCTTTCACTGGCCTTCACGGCTCACCTGACCCCCCCCTCTGTGTGACATAACAGTTTATCTATATCTGGTCACCTTGCTCTGTAAACCCCTCTCACGCTCCCATTGACACTCTCTGCACCGCCTCACTTTCCCATGCTGTGCACACCCTGCTCATGTTGTGTGCTGAAGTCATTAGCGAGATGAATCATTGCTTCCCTATTTTAAAGTACAGGCGTACTGACAGCACAGAGACTGTGTTTCTCTGCTGGTACCACGATAGTATCTCCAAGACAGACAAAGCGCAAATGACGCAGATCAATCTGTGGAAAACGCTGGTTTAACAAATGTCTTTGTACATCTGTGTAATTAGTACACAATTTTGAAGGAAATGTAATAGTGGCTCGCTTGATGTCCAATGCAAAGCATCTGGGTCCTTAAGTGGCAGCCTTAAACAGTATGAAGCTTAAGTGCTGTCCAAAAGTAAACAAAAACAAGGCCATCTTTTGAGATTTCTGCCTAATTTGCCTTGCTTCTGACAAATATGTAGGGCTTGATGGGATGCTCTGCCTTTGACGTCAACAAACAAGCATATGGGAAGTATTGTAATGCTATTATCTATTTGTATTAAAAGGTAATAAAGTAGTTTTGCAGTTTAACTACACAATTAAATGGTTGGTTGTATTTTATATTTACACTTTATATTTTTCAGTGTCCACCAGGAGTTGGCAATTGGCAAAAATATCACTGTTTTTTGTTTTGTTTCAGGATTAAAGGAAGGAGCAAGATCCACAATCAGTTCTTTTCAATATTTGTTTTTGGCAAGTTAAGTTAGTTAATAACTGGTAGGCCCTACAACTAATGTGTGATCCTGGAGCACAAAACCAGTCATAAGGAGCACAGTATATTAGAAGCAATAGCCAACATTACATATGACGATTTTAGGAGGACATGCACGAACAATCGCAGTTGCCACCAATCTCCTTATTACGGATTACCCCGCGAATCTCCTATCCTCCACCTTAAATACCGCTCACTCCCTATCCTCGGTTTCTGCGTTTTTTGTCTTCCTCCGCCTCCCCGTCCGCCACCTGAGCCGTAGCCGACCCTAGCAAAGGGTCCCTCGTTTACCAAGTTCTCCACTTCCTCCGGGGGGCACGCTGGGACCAGGCTTGGCTCTGAGCAACTGTTAACCCTAGCCTCCTAGGGGGTATAACCTCCTAGGGCTCGGAGGCAGCCGGGCTCCCTGCCTGTCCCCCGGACAGTTTGCCAAACAAGTTATTATATCAAAGTGGGAACTAGTGAAAAACAGTTAAAATGATAATTTTTTCTTTTTATGCCAAAAATCATTAGGATATTAAATAAAGATCATGTTCCATTAAAGTATTTTGTAAATTTCCTACTGTAAATACATCAAAACTTCATTTTTGATTAATAATATGCTCTTCATTTGGACAACTTTAAAGGTGATTTTCTCAATATTTGGATTTTTTTCACCTCTAGATTCAAATAGTTGTATCTTAGCCAAATATTGTCCTATCCTAACAAATTACACATCAATGGAAAGCTTATGTATTTAGAAATTATTATGAAAAAAATGTATCCTTATGACTGGTTTTGTGATCCAGGGTCACATATAAGTACAATTTTCTTAAACATATTCAAGAAGAGAGCACAGACACAAATGACAAGCAATAGATACATAGCAAATTAATAAAATCTAACAGGTCTAACAGTATTCAGGTAAGAAATATTGCAGAAATATTACAATCAAATGTAAAATACACTGACAAAACAAAACATGCATTGATTTTTAATTCACGCAAAATGTACTTCACATTCTACATCACGAGTCAGGAGTTCCCTTTCAGTCGGTTACTCCGAGTCACGTCGGTGACCGACGAATAGGAATCTCGCTTCGAGATGGCAAATCTAC
>JAUCMU010000021.1:10706308-10743914 GCA_032275025.1 Enteromius treurensis | reverse complement strand
TTTAAGCTGGAGTGATTAAAATCCCCCGCAACAATAAATGCAGCCTCCGGGTGAGCAGTCTGTTGTTTACTGATGGCTGCATGAAGTTCGTTCATAGCAAGCTTGGCATCAGCATCGGGAGGAATGTACGCGGCAGTTATAATGGTGGATGTAAACTCCCGCGGCAGATAAAACGGTCTACACTTAACCATGAGAAACGTTCAAATGTACGTACCTCAGGAAAAAAACTTTGTTTATTGTGATAAAATTACACTTGTTTAACACAATCTAAATAAACGGATGACTTATTGAAAGTTTAAATTGTCGCGCTGTTGTGGTGACGCGTGACACGTGACAACATCAATATGGCGGATGTAGTACGTCAGAATTCCATTCATACTACCCCCATTCACACTATATAGAACGTACTTTTTAACGGTCGGGTAGTGTGTTCAATTTTAAATGTAATACCTACTTAAGCAGTATGCGATTTCGGACGCAGCATCTGTCCTAGACAAAAGATTGGTATCGTAAAACAATCGTGGCAAATCAGAAATCTGCGTGATTGTTTCACGATGCCAGTGTTTTGAAAATGTGATTCAGGCTTTAGAATTGGGAGAATTACAAAATAGCAAGGTAGTAACATCTGACATCTGATGTTATATCTCAAAGTTCTGCAAGGACAAATTCTGACTTTTGAGATAAAAAGTCACAATTACTTTTTTTTTTTCTTTGGTGGAAATAGGATTACATAAATATGTGTTTAATGATGTAAGGCAAACATAATTATGTAAACTTCCCAGGTCAGTCAAACAAAAGTCCTCAGATGTACAATACTCTGTATTTACCTCTGTATTTGAAGTATTATTCTTATTTTTTTCATATCCCCCTTTGGCAGCACAGATCATTTCTGCTTTCTGTATTTATGTCTGTATTATTCCAGTCATAATTAATTAGACTTTCTGTCATAATCTTTCATTCAGATGTGTATCACACCATAGGTTTTGCCCCAGAACCATAAGCTTTGATCCTCTTCACCAAATATTCAATGGAAGCATGTGCGACTTACTGTAAGAGTTTTAAACAAATTAAAAGAATAAAAAAGTTATGAGGAACATGGACAGAAGAGTTCAAGCTTCAAAAATGATACAAAAGTGACATAAAAGGGGTCCATATGACTTGTGTCTAAATTCTCAAGCAGTTTTTCATGTAACGTTATAATTTGATGTAATGACGTTTCGTTTTGTGTTTTTTTTATGTGTGCAGTATAACAGGTCACACTGAGCCTTACACCAAACTCTGCTGCAAAGGTTTCTGCATTGACATCCTAAAGAAGCTCTCGCGCACCATCAAGTTTTCATACGACCTTTATCTGGTCACCAATGGAAAACATGGCAAGATGGTCCGTGGCATCTGGAATGGGATGATTGGAGAGGTATGAAATGGCACATTTTCTCTCTCTCTTTTTCTCACATAAACGCACTCACACTTCAAACATGTCAACAGTTCAGAGCTCATGGGAAATGAGCTAAATTAACATCTGAGAATATAAAAATAAAACAGCGTTTACAGCGTGATACGGAAAATAAATCGGCTTCCTATGACAGTGTCAACGCGCTTTTCCTAACATTACTCACACCCTGTTTTCTTTCTGTATTTAACAGATCTCTGAAACCTCCAATTATGGCAGCTAAAGTTGTTAAGGGCATTCATGAAGCATAACTGGCTTTAAAATGCGATCTTGACACATTTCATCCTGTGACCTCCTGCTGCGTGTAGTGTCACTTAATCCGGTGGTTAAGTGTCTTCCACAGCTGCTGATCACTTCATTGGTTCTCATCACCTGCATCTGCTCACACGCCAATGAGTTTCAAGATAGCGAACCCTCGCTCCGCATACAAGGCTTAAATGCTTTTCACAGCGCGTGAGAAATAAATCATTAAATGAGATAATTACTGATTATATAATAGCTAGATAGTAATTCCGGACTGACGTGAGTGTGATATAAGGAATTTTGGTTTATGAGGCTGATGGCGGATGACGGCAAAACAAATCTGTCAACACTGATTTGCGATGTTACAAGTTGTGTGATGACAGGGCTAGTGGTTCGTGTCCATTTCTATTCCTTGAAGAAATTGGAATCTGGAATCCAGTGGCTATTATAGCAACAGTCTTAATTGGGATATACACAAAAACATTCAGTACTATGTCACATTTGATTATTTTCTATTTTAATATATTTTAAAATGTAACTTATTCATTTGACAGCAAAGCTGAATTTCAGCAACCATTATCCCATGCTCCTTCTAATAAAAACATTCTGATAGGCTGATTTCTTATTAATATCAGTGTTCAATAGAAATCGATAGAAAGTTCTACAGCATTCATTCATTCACTTTTCTAAGAATGTAAAAGTTTTTAGAACTTTTGATTAGTTCAATGCATCCTTCCATATATTATATTATATTATATTATACAATATATTTCTAGTGTAGTTTTATTCCATTCATTCCAAATTAGTTAATGTGCAGTACATTGTTTTTACTTGACTTTAATGCTGCATGAAGACATTCTCTACGTACAAACAATATAGCACATGAAAAGCAGTGTGGCAAATGAGTATTATGTATAAATAATGAAAAATTCATGTATAACCAACACTTTCTGAACTGTGGACGCTTTCCTATCCCCTACTGTATGTCCACTGCAGAGTCATTGGAATTGTAAATGGCAGAAAACCAGTCTGAATACTGTCTGCCATGCTAACGTTGCCTTGTTATCTACAGCCTTATTGTTTCCATGATTACTGCCTGAAGTTTTCACTCACTTTCTCCTTGTTCAAGGTCTTCTACAAGCGTGCAGATATGGCAATTGGCTCGCTTACCATCAATGAAGAGCGGTCAGAGATTGTTGACTTTTCAGTGCCGTTTGTGGAGACTGGGATTAGTGTTATGGTGGCCAGAAGCAATGGAACAGTCTCACCTTCTGCCTTCCTGGGTGAGAAGCCATCATTATCTGTCTGTTTCCAGGACCATCTTCACGTAGTCTATAAGAGATGCTTGCAGGCAGTTTTAAATATTCCCTACCAGAGGTGGTTTTGATTAGAATGTGATTAGATTCAAATTTTTATTAAATCGAGAATAAATCCTAGACTGGGAAAACTCCTAAACTCACTCAAAAAAGCATTTTGACTCTACTAAACTGCTACTTTGTTCATTATTTATGCTAACTGCACAGCTTTTACATCACAAACAAAAACAAGCAATCAGTTATGCACAAGATCTTTGCCAGTTAATTAGATCATTTTTGTATTTTGCCTTCTATGAAGCGAAACATGTCTTTCTCTCTTTCTTGCAGAGCCTTACAGTCCAGCCGTGTGGGTTATGATGTTCGTAATGTGCCTGACTGTTGTGGCAGTCACCGTATTTGTCTTTGAGTACTTCAGCCCTGTTGGTTACAACCGGAGCCTTGTCAGTGCCAAAGGTCAGCCTTGGTTTTTCGAACAGTATTCTCTCTCTCAGACACAAAGCTCTAGGAGAGGAAGAATAGTTGTGAAAGCAGCCTAATCAATCCACATAAACCGAGCTGACAGGGTGTGTACTTGTCTCCTAGTGTAAAAGGTCATTTTTCTGAGGTTTAATTAACGTTTGTCGCTTTGCTAATTTGACTTTGATTGATTGCTTGGCTTTTCTGTGGCTGTGTGTGAGACACAAGAACCGCATTAAGAACTGATGTCAAGGTGGAAGTAGAAAGGAAAGTTTGCCCATGTGGACTGATCGGTGACTAATTCAATCGAAAGAGACGAAACAGCTGTTATAAAGGACGCACATGTGTGTTAATCATTCTAATATGCTGATTTAGTGCTTCAGAAATATTTTTGTGTTGTGTTGCTTATTTGTGGAATCTGTGGTATTTTTATTGTATTTATTTTACTCAAATCTTCTGTTATATCACCTTTGTTTTATTTTATTTATAAATGTGGATTGCATATAATTTAATCACATTATTTTATATTCATATTAATTATTATAATTACATTTTATTTCATGTATACTATCAATGTAGCCTCTGGAGGTCCAACCTTCACAATTGGAAAGTCAGTCTGGCTCCTGTGGGGAATCGTCTTCAACAACTCTGTTCCTATTGAAAACCCCAAAGGCACGACCAGCAAAATTATGGTCCTGGTCTGGGCTTTTTTTGCTGTCATCTTCCTCGCCAGCTACACAGCCAATTTAGCTGCCTTCATGATCCAAGAGCAGTACATTGACACTGTGTCTGGACTTAGTGACAAAAAGGTAAGAGTTATGTACTGAAATTGCAAATGAGCTGTATGCCAGCGATGCTGTATTTGGATACCTTTTGATGTGTTTTGTGTATGTGTGTGTGTGTGATAGCAAATTCGGCCCAAAAAATAATTTCTGAAAGAAAGTTGAAAGGAAAGACCTATTTAGAATGTTAAATATTAAACAAGATTTTTAAAATAAAACCAAACCTGAAATATCACTCATACTGTGATAATTTGACGTTTTAAGCTTAATTTTTGTTAAAGAATAAAGAAAATCCAGCATCAAGACAAAAGTTTGATTGAAATCAATAAATTGGCACCTTTCAAAGCTTCCTGTCGCTGATGTCTCAAAGATAAGATGAATTGTTTTCATAGGAAAAATCTATAAGCAACAGAAATCCATATAATTATGCACCAGCGATATGAATTGAACCTCAGGGAAGAACAACAACAGATTAATCGTTCATAGATTAAAAAAACACAAACACAAGTGCTTGGAGTCATGCTAATACAGTAGATGCTAGAAGCAACATAATATAGTAGTATTATAAAATGCTTATTTCTGTTATTGCTTTTAATCTTATTCATTGTACGCATTTGAGAAGCTTTGAAGAAAAATAGCTGTATTGTTTAAATTATTGTTTACAGTCACTTAGTACGATTTACTTTATCCCTTATTCAGTCTAATGTGCATAAATATGAGTTAATTATTTTGCAGAAAAAAATATAAGAGCAATAATCACTACCACCCAGGCACTAGGTGATTCTGTGTAAAGTCCATGTAATTTGTGTTGATCTACACTATTAAGGTTAAGCAGCAACCTTTCTCAGCCTAACAATTGAAATGCCATCTATTCCTATTTGTTTTAGTTTCAAAAACCCCAGGAACATTATCCTCCTTTTCGCTTCGGGACGGTCCCAAACGGCAGCACAGAGAGGAACATTCGAAGCAATTACCCTGACATGCACACCCACATGATAAAATACAACCAGAAGGGAGTGGAAGAAGCTCTCAACAGCCTTAAGACAGGGTGGGCTTCAGCAATAATGTTTTATGCGTGTGTGGTTGTGCTGAAAAGTTGCTATGGTGGTACCATTTACATGGCATTTCAAGATGCTTCAAAGAAAACTACGATACTACCATAGCACTTCCAAACACATGGTTAGTGAAGTGTTTGCTTAATACTCTATAATGAGATTTTTTCCACTGGTCATTATAGGCATCATTTTGTTAGATAGCCTATTTTCCAGTTTTAAGGTCAGCGAAACACAGCATAAATAATGTATCGCTCACCATTTATCAAGGAAAAAGGAGTATAAATGAACAAGCGCTAATTATTTACTTGACATAATTACTTGTAATTACTAAGCCATTTGCCTTGGGCTCATGTCTGTCCTCTGTGTAGGAAGTTGGATGCCTTCATATATGATGCAGCAGTTCTTAATTATATGGCTGGCAAGGATGAGGGCTGCAAGTTGGTCACCATTGGTAGTGGGAAGGTGTTTGCTACCACAGGCTACGGTATTGCTCTGCAAAAAGACTCCCGCTGGAAGCGCCCCATAGATCTGGCTCTCCTCCAGTTCCTGGGAGATGGTAAATTGCACTTGGGGGACCGGAACTGGTCCACACTTAATATCCTCTACCCCAGCATGGAAGCTACTGTATCACATTCCCCTCTTACTGTATAAAAAAAAAAAATCAGTGTGCAGAGAATTGAGAGGTTATGTATGAAATGTCAATGCGAGCTACAGATATAAGAAACCCTCCACCGAACAGTAGAAACTGTCTTTGCTTTAAAGCCTAGAGAGCTACTTTTGCTGCCTAGTTCTTTTTTTTTTTTTTTTTTTTTTAATTGAATTTAATCAATAATTATTTATTTATTTTCATTTAACACAATGCCCTGAAGAGTCCATGCAATATTGCCTTAACTTAATTTTTCGAACACATATATGATGTCTTAAAATTATGTCTAGGTTAGCAGCTTGCTACTGTAGGTTTTGGAGCAGAAGCATACAGTATGTGGTTCCTACAGTATCCACTTGTTTATGTCATAGTTGAGTAGTCTTTGACTGCCGCTGTTTCTGGCATTGATCCTGACCCTGTTTCCTTTCATGCAGGGGACACACAGAGACTGGAGACAGTATGGCTGTCTGGAATATGCCAGAATGAGAAAAACGAGGTCATGAGCTCCAAACTAGACATAGACAACATGGCAGGTGTTTTCTACATGTTGCTCGTGGCCATGGGCCTCAGCTTGCTGGTCTTTGCTTGGGAACACTTTCTTTACTGGAAACTGAGGCACTCTGTCCACAAGTCTGATCACTTAGACTTTCTGCTGGCCATTAGCAGGGTAAGATTGTATATTGCTGATTATACAGTTTTTTCTTCTATTTAGACAATGCAATGATAATTAAACCTGGGTGTCAATAAGATTATAAAGTTTCAGATTTGGTTTGATTTCGGTTAATTTGAGTATGTCAATTTTGCTTACATACACTACCATTCAAATTCTATGGTTTGTTTGTTTTTTCTTCTCAAAATTATTTTTTAATTCAGCAAGGATGCACTAATTTGATCTAAAGAATCAATAAAGACATTTATGTTAGAAAAGCTTCCTATTTCGAATAAATGCTGTACTTTTGAACTTTCTTTTAATCAAACATTGATTATAATAAGAAAAGTTTATCAAACTCATTATACCAGTTTTTTTAAAGCATTATACACTGGCATTTTATACTGTTGTTTTTTTACCTGGTCTTATGATCTTTCATGCAGTGTGTCATGTCGCTGTACAGTATGTGAACATAAGCTATGTGGACAGTGCACGATAAATTACGTTTATGTCTATCAAAAAAAAAAAGTCGGCTCACATTAATCTAAATGAGTCGTCAGCAATTCGAATCATTTTCTGTTTTGGCCACACATCACTAAATAACATATTTGCATAATGTCTTGCCCATCCACAAACAGTACAATTTCCACGTGGACTACATCATGTCAAGATGACGCTGTACCCTGCACTGTCATTCAGTTATGGCAATGGGCGTTCCGTTTTCCGACACACGCTGTAGCGGTAGACCAATCATAAAGGACTGCGCCATCTGACCAATCACAGCAGTGAAGGCTCACGGAAAGGAGGGGTTTAGACAAACTGATTTTTCAAACTGCTTCACACGAGTCATTTAGAATCATTAAAAATTAAATCAATTTTTTTAAGAAAAGTAAAGTGATTTTTGACCTTGCATACATAAAGCAATATTAGCAACCTTTAAAAGGCATTTTAATCCACGTTTTATGTTTAAGTAAATTAAGTATGAGCACATTCCAGTAAAAGCACATTCTAGTAAAAATCATCAAATAATTCACCACAAGTAAGCACATTAAAAATTGACATGAAACACTGAACTGATAACATTATCTGTTACATTATTATGCTTTACATTTCAGGGCATATACAGCTGCTTTAATGGCGTCGAAGATATTGGCAGATCTACCAGCATACAGAATCCAGATATCACGGCCAATTACGCCCAGGCCAACATGCTGAAAATGCTGCAGACAGCCAAGGACATTGTCTCCTCAGCCAAAGTGGAAAACTCATTGGATAACGCCACCAAGACCATTGAGAACTGGAGTCGACACAGCGGGAGCCTGCCAGCACGTATCCCACTAGTGACCACAACCGAAAAAGTTCCTGGTCACTTTTCTTACATTAGTAACATCACAGAGAACCACATACCTCACATTCAGCATTCCATAACTCCACCTTTCACGCAACACACCAAAACCACTAGCCCACCTCCAATGATTAACCACAGAGTCTTAACACGGCCCACTCCACTTCGCTACACACTTCCCGCCAGGACTAGGGGTCTCTATGACGGTATGCTTCCTGTTTCCAGTCTGAGCACACCTCATCTAGCCATGCATGATCCTCCATCCGACCTGGCCCATCCCGGTTCTTCTTTTGTTCCATATAGAGACATCTACACCGAACACCACAAGCCCTGTCATAGTGATTACTCAGATGCCGTCAGGCGGAAAAAGAGACCCCAGAATCTCTTGGTGGAGTCCATGGATCTAAGGGGGCTTCACGATTATAAAAACCAATCAACATGTCATAACGTAGCAAACAGTTTTGCTGAAAACCACCTGTCCTCATCCTTCAGCGAAAGTCCTTTTGCAGCCGCGGAAACAGCTTGTAATTCCTGTGTCAAAACATACTTCGACCCCACATTCGATGACATACCTCTTTTAGGGAAAAGAAAGCTTCATCGCAGACCTTCGTTCCTGAAAGCCACTTGGGGTCCCGACAGAGTTCGGTTCCCAGGTGACAGACCCACTGCCGCAGCCTCCCCACAAGTAACTATACCCGACCTGTTCCCTTGCGTGGACGTACACGGACGGGTGAGGAACACCCTGTGCTACGCCCAACCGATGGATCACAACTACCTTCACGCCTTCCGGCGAAACACCAGGAAAAGTCAGAAGCTCAGACATAGCCAGTCCACAAGGCTTCCCTCCTACAAAGAAGCAATTTTCCACAACGTGGCAGCTGTCAGAAGGGCGTCCAGTTTGGTACATAGACCCTACTCCTACCCAGAGCTGCCAGTCTACCAGAGCCCACTGTCGTATGGACCTGCTGAATTATGCAACATCTTCCCATGCATGGGACATCCCAGTGACAGTGTATACGGAGGGTATAGGGCACCCGCACACCTACAGAATGACCATCTAGTGCCTGTTCCAGGCAGCAGGGTGGTTCATAGCAGCCCTATTGTGCCCATGACATGGGGCAGAATTTCCAGTCTGGAATCAGAGGTTTGAACTTCTCCTTCCATGTGCCAATTATAAACTATTTGGCCTACGAGCTTCAACTGACCAATAAAATGACTTCGCCTTTAACTTGAGCAGAAACACAAACCATGTTACTGGTTTTTGTTGTTTAATTACTTATTTTATTTCAAATTCATTTATTTTTTAAAGTGCAATAATTGAAGGTATTTAAGGAAGTAGTCAAATCCATTCTAAATGTTGAATGGATGCAAGAATGGACATGTAGAACTGTAAATGATTAGCCGTTCTTATCTCATTCGTCCACAAAATGCAATATATTGCTGTATGTACTAGACTGGATGAAAGTTTTTTTCTTCGAAGATTGTATTACAGACACTAAACTATATGAAGTGTTCATTTTGAAGTACATTTGGTATTATACACTATGTGATTCTCTAGGATACTGAATTTTGTAAACACTTTAGACATAGTGTCCTGATATTTTTTATTTTAACAGCAGGGCTATATAAGTGGATTTTTCAGGCTCAAACGTTCAGTGTCCTATCTCCTCTCGCTCTCGCTCTCTCTCTGTGCTGTGAGCGGGCTTTTGAAGAAGAGCAAATTGAATAGTACTCTAATATTAGCATCATCAAGGATCTTCACACTTTAATAAATCACAAAGGACCATCAGTTAGTCCTTTGTAACTGCTGTCTTCTTTAGATGGCTGACGGATATAACTCTTTGAACACTGCCTTTTATATGCAGAGCCATTGCATATTTTTAACAGAGATTGGCTGTTTGCAGCTGTGACACGATGGAAAGACACATTGCTTTAATAATATCCAAACAAAAAAAAGGTCTGCTGCCTGCCACCCATAAGATCAGGTTTAGGGCAGTTTGCTGTTGGCGTTGGACGACTGCTATCAAGTCTGTTTGACCTGCATACTGAACCTCACATACCCACGAGGAAATCTGTCTGTGCCTCAAAATAAACTTGTGATGCTCCAGAGTGTGAAAGAGCGAGAGAAGGATGGTGCAACGGATGGAAAAGAAGAGAAACAACAAGGAAATGAGAAACCACACTTCCTTCAGTCGGGATTTAAGCTACAATATCTGAATGTTTATGAGCTCATGAGGCTTGTTTGAGGTTGTCATAAGAGTCTCATTAAAGCAACTGTGGAGTGATTATACAGGAGGACGTGTTACCAAAAAGTGTCCTTTACTCTAGGATTTCATTATGTTGGCTGTCTCCACCGCACGTTCTCACGACGCGCAAGGTGACCTAGGCTGGGGTAATTATGCTGTAAGGCTTTTGTTATCTCCCGATAAGGAGCCTTCTTTTCAGACGGCGAGTGAGGAGCATTTGAGAATCTAAACATCGAGAAACTTTACATTTTTTCATCTCGAGCTTTTCTTTGTTACTGCCGTATTACAGTTCATAGTGCGGCAGCAGTGATTTAATCTTCAATACTGCCAGCGTGCACAGATAGATTTATGTACCGCAGGATAATTGTACTTCTTTCATAATGTTTCTGCCAGTTCTGTGACATCAAAAAAGAGGTCTGCTGCAGAACGACACACATTTCATTTTCATAAAAAAAGGAGAGGCAGGCTGAAGCCATCATCATCATCATCATCATCCAAGCAAAGTCTTATTTCTCTGTGTTCCTGAAAAGCATATTATTGAATGATCTTGCGAGTTGATAAATGATTCAATACATGCATATAAAAACATCAAGGGAGGCTAGGGATCGTCCTCTGGTAGAAATAAGCAGCAATATATCAACGCCACAGGTAGCTGTGGTGAAAAATGAAATGCATTTAAAAGTCAAAGGGGCTTGGTCTCATCCAGCCATGAAAAAGATGCGATGGAATGACTAGGCAGGCGTGTGTTTTTGAAACATTAATAATTCACATGTTCATTTGAATGTGTTTGATCATTTTAAGGATTTGTTTGCCATTCGGCCCCCTTGGAATCACCCAGGGCATCTATTTCCACTCAAGTGATAATAAGAGATATTTTTATGATTTTTATTATAGACATTACGCTAAAAAAGAAATGACTGAACATTTGTCATTCAGAAATCGCAAGTAAATTTTAACAAATAATTACAAAGAATCATCAAGTAACAAATTAAATTGTTCACCCAAAATGAAAATGTGCTGAAAATTTACTCACCCTCAGGACATCCAAGATGATTGATATTTGATGTTCCTTCATTGGAACAAATTTGGAGAAATTTAGCATTACATTACTTGCCCACAAATGGATCCTCTGCAGTGAATGGGTGAAGAATGACAATCCAAACGGCTTATGAAAACATTACAATAATCCACTAATAATCAACATCTTGAAAAGCTGAATTTTTTCATAATTCAAAACCGTTGCTTCTAGCTAAAATATAAGACCTCTATCCAAAATACTGCTTTCTCCTTTTCTTGCTTTTAAATGGTCCTTGGTTTCCCTCCCGATTCAGTTTTTATCTGCTTTTTGGACTCTTATTCTGAAGGCAGCCATTCAATGTAGTGGATCAATTTCTGAGCAAGTGATGTAATGATGAAAAATTATGTAGTTGGGTCATCTTTTTTTTCTCTTGGGTAAACCATTTCTTTAAATGTGATATTTTGAAGTAGAAAGGCTGAAATAGTATATTTTCCAGCCCCCAATAATATTTATTCATAACTTTGAAAATCATTTTGACAGTATATTATCACAGTGCCAATATTGAAAGAGAAACAAAGGAAAGGACTGCACAGAAGGAGGAAAGAAAGTACAAACATTTACAGACACGCTCACAATAAAACAATTACTCACACCTGCACTGTCACGCCTTCATATCATTGCATTTCTCTGAAGCATCATTTCAGGGCTGCAAATTGTCCCAGATGCTGCTGGTCACCTTGAGCCAAGGGCTTCACAGCCTGGCGGGAGAGGGGGAAAGGCGATGGAGAAAGACACCACAGAGAAGCTGGCAGTCTAAAATTCCATCAATTAACAACCAAACAGGCTTATAAACACGTACGTTAACTCCTTCCCCGCCCGCAAACAACAACCAACTGAAAATATACATCCGTTTTTATACTCTGTATTTTGTTGCAAACCTATTAGTGCGCTACTGAATGTGGTTTCAAACACGAAAGATGTAAGTTAATGTAGGTTAACACACAATCACAAGTACGTTGTCTGCACTGAGCGTATCCAAATCAAATGAGGTGATTTTATCAAGTTGCTAGCACAATGTTAATTAACCTGTGAGTATTACGTGTACTATACTGTTCTGTCTGTTTTATCACATTGAAGAGTAGCAGTGATATCAGGAATCCAGGGTCTGTCCTAATCTATCAAATCTATAATTGAAGAGCTGTAACTAAACGTTGCACATTAAAGATAATTAATACAGAAATATAGTGTTATTAATTTGAATCACTAATTGGAAATTGGTTCCAACAGTATATAAATATATATATATACATTTCTTTTTTTCTTCATCCAGTGTTTCTAGATGAACTGGTTGCAGTGGTTTGTATAAGTTCACATGTCTCCATTTTAATTGGGTCTAGCTCTACAAATGTTTTTTGTCTTTTCTGACTGTCATATCATACTCATGGAGAGACCTAGTGCTCACTGTTTTAATTAAAGGAACCCTGTGCTGTGTGAATTAATAGTTCCTAACCTTTGTACTTATCATCTGTTCTAGCTCTCTTCTCTGCTCAAAGGGATCTCATGATACGACAGCGGGTCACAAACACTCATTTCTGACTGACCTGATTCGCTGGCCTTTTAACCCGAATCCTGCCGAGCCTTCAGCTCGAGCCCATGGGAGAGGTTGTGGGGTTATTAGCTTTGGTTAACCATCTCTTTTGAGATGGCTGCGTTGAATCAAAGGTACACGCCACTGGCTAATTATTTAAAAGCTGTGTTTGAATGACAGCTCTGTGATAGTAAAGCAATGTTCTTGTCATTAGAGACTGGTTATCTTGGTCCCTTAATAATTAAATAGGATGTGGCTGATCTTAAAGGACAGAAACTTTTAGATAATCTAACAGCATCCCAGAGAAATATTACGGCGTACATGTAGATTGACCTAGACTTTTATGGCCTGAATATCTAAAGGATGGTTTAAAATGAGAATGTTGATAGCGGTGGAAACTGTGAAAAATTATATTTCAGTTCTAGCGTTTGCAACCATTCTGAAATTGCCAGAGGTTCTATCTTTAGATGGAACTCAAAATGTGTTGGCGAAGACCAATTTCATCTCGTGTCATGAATGGCCTGACTAGGTACAGGCCCATATATAAGCAATAGATCATTGGTTGTATGGGCAGTGGAAAATGAAGCAATATAGGATGGATATACTTGTGTTTTTGCCTCCAGATCTGAAATTTGAACATATGGGTGAACGGCGAAGTTTGAATCTTTTTCATTTTCCTTCCTTACTAACATACAAAAAACATACAAAAAGATTTTTGCTGCTGTTTGTCAACTTTTTTTTTAAATAACCTGATGCAACATAATTTGCTCAGTTAATTTTTTGTCACCGTTTTTTTTAATTACTGTTCATTTACACAATTAAATTATACATAGCATATGACTGAACATATAACAGCAAAGTATAAGACATTTTTTATTATTTCTCCAACATCCATTTACTGTAACTCATAATACAGTAGCTGCAATGTGCACTCAACTTGCTATACTGTACATGCTCAATTTCATTAACATACTTTTTGTCACAATTTTCTTTATTCTCAAAAACATTTACATTTTACTCATGACATTAAACATAGATAACATTTTACTCATGATAGCTGTACACTAAATGCTTGCATTTAAAAGCAAGCTAATACATATTAAATATGTTCATTTCATTGTTTAACAAAATACTTTTTTTATACACAATAAATGTGTAAAATAAGTGTACTTTACGTTTAAATTAAATTATTTTAATATGTAAAGTACCAGTTTACTCAAGCCATTTGTGTTAGGACTACATAAATAATTTGTTTTGAGTAAGGAATAGAGTTAGTATTTTACATTGTACTTGTCAAAGTTTTTTTTGTGTGTGTGTTACAATAGTACAGTACGTAACAGAATTAAAAAAACATGTAATTCTCTACTTAGATTATGACAGACAGATGTCAATGTGCATTCCTGTCAAAAGGTTAAAGTAAAAACGGGCCTGAATAAATCCTGCATTGTTTATCATTGTTCATTTTGTCCTTCCAAGGTGACAGTCCCAGCAGTAGGCTTGGCTCATAACATGGTAGCAAATTAACATCCCCTAGGTTGCCATGCCATAGGCCCTGGTATGAGTGAGACTACACTTTAGCAGCTTGCCAGTGAGCACTTGGATACATATTCATTTCTAATTAAGAAAGGCTTGAGTCTTCACCACCTACTGAGTTTACAATAAAAGCCTCTTTTTAAGCAGCAAACGCATTTACTCATCCTCATGCCATTTCAAACCTCGTGTGACTTAATGTCCTCTGTGAAACAAATTATGAGAAATATTAAAAAGTATCCAGCCATAATAAATGTATAAAGAAACAGTTCACCCAAAAATGAAAAAGCACTAGCTAAAATACAAGTCATCTGTCCAAAATTCTGCTTTTTCCAGTGAAAAGAAAGATCTGTTTACAATTAAATAGTCCAAAACAGTTCTAAATATGTTGGTGGATTTTGATGTGAGAGGACAACAGGGGATGGACTTTTTCCACTAGAAGAACCATTATTATGAATTACAGTATGGATTCGTAATTTGGCCAGAAGCAACGGTATAAAGACAAATCATCAAACATGCAGCTTTTAATTTCACCAGATGTTATTGATGACCTGGACTTGTGTGGATCTTTAGCTGTTTTTATCAGATATTTGAACTCCTATTCTGACAGCACCCATTCACTTCAGAGGATCCGCTCTCTTCTGGTGACAAAACAAATTAATCTACATTAGGAAGAGTACATTTATACAAATAATGCTTGGCCACGTCACATTGACGTCAACATCTCTTTAAAAAAAGAAATAATGTTTGCAGATGGTCCTGTCTAATATTAGGATGTATTTCTTTCACACATAATTTAAACCTTGTGGCTGGAAGATGATATGAGATACTGAAAGACAAAATAATACGAGAGACATTTCGGAGTGGAAACAAAACCCAAAGCACATTTATTGAGAGGGTCTTCATTTATAGAGTCACAGAGACGACTCGGCTGTCCTGAAGGAAATCAGTTTTGGAGGCTGGATCCATTAGACTGGCCAGAACTGCCTATTGTAGAAATTATCTATGAAATCAAGTCAGGTCACCCATGTCCTTGACAGAACAAAGGCAGAATAACCTTTGGTCTATACATTACCATCTCTCAGGGAACAGAAAGCTCTAATGGATTTTGATTATGATCATATAATGTCCTGCCGTACCTATATGTGGCATGAATGGGTCATATAGTATATGTAAGGTCATTTCTACACCATGAAAATTGCATTCTGTCTTGACACTTATTGCACTAACATTTAAAATATAGTGCTATATCCAAGCCAAACCAATAATAATGAAATGTTTTTTTTACATACAGTATATTATGTGTTTCTGGTTATAGATTTAGAGCGATAACAGTCAATTTAGAATTTTGAAAGCAAGATATTAAATAGGATATGTTTACAGTCTGATGAAACAGTTAGTCAACCATTAAGAAACACATGCAATTCCTTTAAATTAAAGTCAGTTTATTATTCAAAGCAAAAATGGGTTGCTGCTGTCCCATCTTATCAGCCGGTTAGGATGATGTTTCTAATAAACTAGGTCTCAAATGAGCACTTAATTGAATCTGGTGCATAAAATCGCCAAAAGATGTAACGCTTCAGAGTCTTTTCGTTATTCTGCTTAATAAATTAGCAGAACATGGGGGCTGGATCTACAATGCCCTCCACTAATATTGGCACCCTTGGTAAATCTGAGCAAAGGTGACTGTAAAAATAAATCTGCAGTGTTTATCCTTTTGATCTTTCATTCAAAAAATTCCCCAAATACTAACCTGACATTGAAGTAAAACAATTGAAAATGGGGAAAAAACTCATGATGAAGTAAATGTTTTTCTCCAATATATGTTCGCCACAATTATTGGCAACCTGTCGTTGCTACATCCTTTTCCCAAGATAACAGCTCTGAGTTTTGTCCTGTAATGCCTGAAGAGTTTGGAGAACACCTGATAAGAGAATTGTCACGATTGGTATAAGAAGAAGGAGATCGCAGGAGACGTGATCTTCAATAATAACATTAATTACTTTTATATTAAAGAAAACATTGAGGAACAGCCAACATAACATTCACATTGATCGACAAACTCAAACTCAAAAGACAGGGGATTTATACACAAGAACTAATGACTAGACTAGACACAGCTGGGGAAACACAGATGGTAACGAATTAACTAATAATCACATAAAGACACAGGAAGGACCAAATAAGGGCAAACAGGAACTGAGACAGGAAGACATAAACTGAAACTAACACATGAAAACGAAACTATAACTAATGTTATTTTGATGTTTGTGTTTGGATTATTGTCCCAATGGAAGACCCAAACATGGCCCATTATAAGATTTCTAACAGACTCTGTGAATTATTGATTTAAATTTGTTGGTGTTTGATAGAATCCATGAGTCTAAACAAGATGTCCAGGACCTCCAGCAGAAATATAGACCCATAACATCAAAAGTATATTTCAGTGTGCACATGGAGTACTTTTTATCTCTGTGTTGAGTGTTTGCTGCCAAAAGGCAATTTTTTTTTGTTTCATCTGATCATAGAAGCCGGTCCCATTTGTAGTTCCAGTCCTGTCTGACAACTGAACATGCTGGAGATGTTTTTGGATGAGTGAGAAGAATTTTTCTTAAACCCTCCAGAACTGATGTACGTAGGGGCTGTTTGACTATTTTTTTTAAGGTTTTCTGACCCTGAGACTCAGCTATTTTATGCAATTCTCCAGCTGTGGTCCTTGAAGAGTCTTTAGCCACTGTGTATCAGGAGGATAGAGACACACACGTCCTTTTCCAGGCAGCTTCATAATATTTCATGTTGATTGGATATTCTTCATTATTGCCCTGATGGTGGAAATGGTCATTTTCACTGCTCTAGCTCTTTTCTTAAAGCCACTTCATTAATTGGTGAAGCTCAATTATCTTTTGCTGCACATCATAAATGTAATAAATTATTTATTTTTCTCATTGTGTGTTGATGATTAAGGAAATTTGGGCTTTGTTTTCCCTCCTATATTTATTTCTGTGAAACAAGAAACCATGGCTGTATAATTTCATGTCCATAATCACCCTGGAGTGCTCAAAATTGTGAATATGAATGGGAATATGCTTCAGAGATATTTGACTCATAAAAAATTCTAGGGGTGCCAATAATTGTGGTCAACAAGTATTGAAGAAAAACATTTATTTCGTCACAAGAATTTCTCCCTATTTCCAACTGTTTTACCTCAGTGATAGGTTAGAATTGTGCGATTTTTTTAAAATGAAAGATCAAAAGGATAAACAATTTATTTTTATTTTAACATTTATTTTCACAGCCACCTTCGCTCAGATTCACCAAGGGTGCCGATATTAGTGGAGGGCACTGTATATGACTCTTGAGGGGGGCGTTGGCCCCAATAGCTTATATTCATGATGTGGTCCATGACATTTATGTTTGAAATTGGGTGTCTGATCTGTTCTGTTATAGAAGAAAGCATGCTGGGTACAGTGAAGGTTTAAATCCTCAGACCACTAGGGAAACAATTTTATATTGTATTTTTTCTATTTAATTGAAAATTCATAAAAATAAAGTGGAAAACTAGAATTTTTTTTGAATTTGTCACATAATGTAGATCTGCGTATAATATAATATACTTAATCTTAAATTTGTGAAGAATTTTAGAATTTTTTATTCCAGATTTTCAATAAGATCTCATATCTCATGCGGCATAATACTGAAAAACCCAGTACCGCCGTTTTAACTTATTTTGGGTGCTAATCTGGTTTTATCTTCGCTGTGGTATATAAGGGTTAATATTATGTTTCTGTAAGATTAATGAAAAGAATTGTCCCGTACCACCGGCCTCTGTGTTTCATGTTGGCAAGATCTCTGTTTCTGTTTTAATTATTATAGATTCACTTGCTCTTTGTGTTGACGTGGACTTCAGAGGCTTCCATTCATCTTGGCCTGCCATTCATAGACTTCTTTTGATTACCGTTCAGCTGAGAGATGGGAAGTGGAGATAGAGGCGAACAGAAAATAAACTCAGAGTAGCCGTTATTCAACCCGAAATTCTCACAAACCCACTTTAATTCATTTTTTTCATATCTGCTAAATTAATCACTTTTTCGGTCCCATTTCTCTTCTTCAGTTTTGTAAAGTCTGTCTGTGCAACTAGACAATTCAACTCTATAAATGTAGTCATCTATTGGTTTAAGAAGAACTGGTACATAGACAGGATAGACAGTAACTGTTCGATTTGGCTCAAGTAGATAAGTAGATTCAAAAAGGTTAATAACCATCAGTGTCCCTGAGATGACCGACGGCTGACGCGTTTCCCCTTATATTGGTTACTCACTGCAGTCTTTTAACCTTTTCCACATATTATCCTCATTTAGAAAGTGTAGTTAAATCTGCATCGCTAACTCACTCAACCATTGACATCTCCGAACTCTCATTCTGCGTGCATGCACCTTCCATGTGAGTTTCACCTTCTTCCGTATACATTCTGGTTATTTTAGCTTCACAGTAGTTTGCCATTGTTTGTGTGTCAATCTAAGGCTTTTTACAATAGCTACTTGATTATGATGTTATCAATAAATTTGATTTATTTTGTAATTCTACAATTGTTCTTCTTCTCCTCGTTAAATTTTTAAAAAGAGCAATTACAGATGAAATTAATGCTTTGTAATTCTCTCTAATTAAAAAACCTTTTTGCACCGCAACAGTACAAGTCTGTCTGAAGTGAAAAAAATATTTCAGGATGAAGTTTTCCTCAGACTGCCATGTCAATAAAACATCCAAGTCTTGCCAAAAACAGCCAGCATATACTTTTGCCCTCTCAGTGTCTAAACAACACATTGTATGCCTGAATAGACTAAATAATTATGTATATGGCCACTGAGACAGCCCAAACTGCACTATTTGCCTGCAGCATAGTCATAAATGATATAGAGTCCAGGAACAATTTTGATCCAGTCATGCTCCACAAATCTGACCCATTTTCCGGCGCTGTAAAACCCTGTGGAACTAAATGTAGATGAACAATCCTGGGTCACGAGAGAGAGAGAAAAATTCCACCTGATCACTGGCAGAAATGCAGGGATTGGTGGATTAAAGTAGGCTCAAACAATACAAATATATGTCAGGGATTGTTTACAGTTGGCAAAGCAAAGTTCTGGAACGGCTGGGTCAAGCATTTATCTGCACAAGAGTTATAATAATGTAGATTCTGTAGATGTTTTTTATACATATATCAATACATATAGCAAACACTGTTTTATCTCTATTTTATCAGTCCACTCCCTGAAAATCAAAATCAAATGGCACCATACTTTACCAGTTGAGCCACAGGAACACATACAGTAGTAAAATAAAATTAAAATAGCCCATTTTGGATATTTTTAAAAAATAAAGCCTGGTATCAAAAAATGGTTTGTTTCATATTTTATTATCATTAGATAGCACTATTTCCATTATCCTAAATACAAAGAACAGCTTGACTCTGCAGCCCAGTCCTAAATATAAGTGTGCACACTGGCAGCCTGAGGCACGTCCATTTAATAATGTTTAAATTCATTTATAAATTCACTTCAAAAGCACAAAAGACTATTAACACTACCAAGTTTTTTTAAGCTCTATACATTAATGGAATTTTTATTCTGCAGAAGCAAATAAAACACATTCTGAAGGAAACGTGGGCTGTAATAAGTCAGCAGGGTCAACCACTGTTGATTAACTGATGCAAATACCTAATCTCTTTAATCAGAAAATGCATTGTTTTTCCTTAGCCTATAAAAAAAAGCATATTGTAAAACATAAGATCAATTATATATTAACAATAAGAACAACAATAAAGTCAAAATAATAATAATAATAATAATAATAATTGTTATTATTATTATTATTATTATTATTAACAACAGTAATAATATTATATAATATAATAATAATTATTATTATTGGCTCTCTTAACTTAGCATTTTTGTAAAACTTGCCTAAATATGCAGTATAATAATAATAATAATAATAATAATAATTATTATTATTATTATTATTATTATTATTAATAGTAATTTTATTATTATTACTACAATAATGATAATACTACATTGTTGTAAATAATACTAGGCTAATAATAATAATTATTATCATTAATAGCAGTATTATTGCTGTTGTTGTTGTTGTAGTAATAATAATAATATTAATAAATTGTTGTTGTTTTTGCTGTTTTTGTTCATATGTTCATATTTAATATTAATAGAACAGAACAGTTTAGAATAAAAGTTATGTAATTAAAAAAAAATCTATATATGTAATGTGATTTCCCAACATAGTCTCACGATCAATTTCGTTTTTTACGAGGTGGCTAATTCATGCTAATTAGTACAAACTCATTTGTACGATTATTCTAAAACCCCAGTGACAAGTAGGTTGTAACTTGTAAAATATATACGATTTAGCAAAAATCATATGAATTCGTAAAAGCGAGGTCATTCAAATTTGTACAAATTAGTCACCTTGTACAAATTGGCATGTGATCGGGCTGGATACTCTGGACATTTCTATTGCATGAATAGGTTTTATCCATGTTACAAATCAAAAGTCTTATTTTACAAGTCTTATTTCTAAGATTTTTGTTTTTACTGCATACTCATCCCCTGCCTCGACAACAGCCTGCCCAGTAGGGACCCTGTGCTGTCCCATTGTGGGAAATTCAGGAGATGTGCAAAAAGCAAGGTGCGGTCCAAAGCCTCTCAACAGATTTTTCATTATCGTGATAAAGTGCACAAGGCTCTGATGGCCTGAGCCCTTGCCAGGCCTAATACACTATATAATAGACTGTGCAGCTTAAGATCCATTCGCTCCTGCCATACGGATATATATCCCAGGGAAAATTGCAGCACCCCCAACACAATATTAGATTGCATTCGTGGCAAGAAGGCATTCCCAAAGAGGACCAGGGTAATGTATATCTGGGGGCCCAATCAGCAATACTGTTCCCCAAAGAGAGCAAGCTGGTCAGGTAAGACTAGACCAGAGATACAAAGATACAAGGGAGGGGAAATGAAGAGGAGTGATGGTGGCAAGGGAAATTACACCTGCTGATACGGATGTTTATTTGCACACTCTGTCTAAAAGAATTACGCCCAATTTGCTAAAGTAATTATGCAAATGAGTAGACAGTGCAGACACGCCCACTAAATGAAACATTTAGCGTTGCATGCCAGTTGCACTGATTACAATCCATAACCTGATTTAGTGAAGTCTGCAAAGAATGATAATGCTTTCTTATAGCTGCTAATGCATTTAGCATTTGTTTTAACTGTTTTGCAGATGGTTGGTGGTGTAATAATTACTTATGGATTATTGTTGTTTTTATCAGCTGTTTGGACTTTCATTCTGACGGTACCGATTCACTGCAGGGGACTCATTTGTAAGAAAGTGATGTAATGCAAAATTTCTCCAAATCTGTTCTGATTAAGAAACAAATTTACTTACGTCTTGGATAGTTAATTTTTAGCAAATTATAATTTTTAGGTGAACTATCCCTTTAATAATATAACAATGGCAACTTCACTTCTTTCTGACTTTGTATTCTGAAACAGTGCAGCATGACTGATATAAGCAGTTTAGTAAATAGCCATTAGGAATTAACTAAGGAGAAGTCAATCGTCCTTTTATAAATGGACTTGTGTTATCCTTAATTGTGCTGGAGGACCAAGAGCGTCTTGCTTGATATTCATTTATTCAGTTACTTGAAAAAATAATGAGCCATTACAATTTGAACGGAATAGATTTATTACTTAAACTCTTAGGATTAGTGTGGGCTTTCAATTAATGCAATGTAATGTGAAGTATCAGTTTTGAAGATGTGAAAATCTCAATTGCTCTTACCCAGACAGACAAAAGATTAGACCGAGATAAATTTGTTTTTCTATGGTGGGTGAAGTGACATGTTCTGAGCTTTCAGCAACTGAAAGAGTATTTTTAGGTTTATTGAGTTTGCCAAAGGAAGGCTGGAGTCTGACTGAGCTCGTTTTTTTGGCTTTGCCCTCTGCCATCTCTCTTTTCCAAAGAGCTTGCTTTACTCGGTGCCTTTGAACTTCAAAACAAATCATACTGAGCCTTTTCAGAGCCACCAAGGGAGATAGCCACATGGTCGGTGCTAAGAGTTTAACAATAAATGTATTAGATTTGTATGTCAAAAGGGCAAAAATGCTGAAATTGAAACTGTGGCCATTTGGAACATTAGCCATTTCTTCAACTGTGGGAGTGTTAACCTTTGGCCTTGTGAACTGACTGGACTCACTTAAATTCCTTAAAATACACTTTTCACACCCTCACTAGTTGATCTGATAAAAATAATGGTTTCCATTAACTTAATTACATCATTGGAAATGACACAATAAAAAAAGAAATCCCTAGTAAATAAGTAATATATTTAAAATACATTTATTTCATGAGTATAGTAAAATCTATTACAATATTTACTGACATATTGCTTGAGACTTACAAATTATAACTATTTATGTAATTATATAAAAATTAAAGCTAAACTTTTTTGGACTACTTATTGTGCACAATGCACATTTCTTAATATTAAGCCTAAAATGTATTTCACTGGCAATATTGATGAGAATTGTATGATCTTTGAATAATACTGGTCTTTAAATAAGATATTTACCTGAAGTACGCTTGCAATTGTTTCACTTTAGCACAATCAAATATACCTCAGTATGTCTTTAGTTGGACTACAGTATCACTTTCACACAATTAAAGTGTATTAAGTTTAAAAACGAATTGTTCCAATACTTTATGCATACAAGTTTAGTATACAAAAAGTACAGTTACTGGGTATTAAGTGCATAAATATGCCGATGTATATACTCAGCATAAAATAAATGTATTGCGATACATTTTAGTATAATATTTTTCTCTAGGGATGTTATTTTGATTTTTCCAATTTCCCATATTATTTTGCTTCTCATATCTAATATATTTCTTAGTATTCACATAAACTAAGACAGTTTATGACAGTTCAATTGTATATATGTAAATATATAGATATGGTATATATATATATATATATCAATTTCAAACTGACTGTTTAAATTAAGAGCTTTAAAAAACTTTACATTTAATTTTTAAAATATTTTAAAGTAATATAATATATTTTTTGAATATTTGTAATTCATTATTATTTTTGCATTTAATTTACATTTAATCTGAAACTTTTTGATTTTTCCCCTGTCCCAGACCCAGGTTTTATAAATAAATAAAGATTATTATTATTATTAATAATAATAATAATAAATAGCCTACATGAGGATACAAAAATCTATAGAAAAATTATAATTTCAAAAACAGTTTTATGACCTTCATATAACAAAGGGAAAAATTAAAACTGAGCCATGAAATATTCATTCCATCTCCACTGAGCCAAAATGGACGACAAAAACTAAACATTGGGATGTTGAGGTATACCACAAACATTCAGCGTTTCAGGATGAAAGGCACAATTTGTTTTGGCACCTGAACACCCCTCTAACCCAGTTACTCAGAAGGTGGAAATGAACTGTGTTGTTTGTGCTGGACCTCTGAACTGCTATGCCAGTCACACACACAGACTGTCTAAATAGGCTATAATGACTGTGTCACCTGACAGACAGAGAACAGACTGTAGATGCAGGGGACTATTATAATATTTATGAAGAATTTGAGGAGCCGTCCTGCGGCAGCTCTGCGTCTCTCCTTCGCCCATGCCATCATCGTGCGGAGGGCAATGGGTGGTGGACATGGCTTTGTCACACAGGAACTAATTAAATGTGAAAACATCAGACAGCAATCAATTTTCGAATTTGACACGAGAGGACAGGGAACAAGACGGTAGAAGCACTGTGAATGACAGAGACGGACAAGGACTAAGAGTCCACTAGACTGCTAACCTCTAGCCTAACCTGAAGGAGACTGCAGTGAAAGAGATTAAAGAAACTGATGCCACATCAGTGTAGATGTACGAATGCCCCTCTGAGGCGAATTGATCTTAAAGGAACGGTTCACTCACAAATGATTTACTCAAACATCCTTCAAAGCCTGTGACTTGCCATTCTTTATAGGAAACAAAAGGAGTTATTTGTGTTTATTGTTCAAGCTTCTCCTTTCCTTGAAATACAAGTCACGTATTAGACTTTTATGCTTTTTGAAGCTAAATTGAACCTGGTCCACTTTTATTTCCAACGCAGCTCAGACTAAAAACTTCTTTTTGTGTTCTATGGAAGTAAGAAAGCCATTCGGTGAGCCAAGAATTTTCATTTTTGGGTGAAATATCAATTCAAATGAGATTCCATTGTAAGGCAGATGCAAAAGACTGGTCATCTCAGAAGGTTTTGTCCACTGAGCTGAGATCATCCAGGCGGTTTTGACGTATGAAATGCCAGCGTATGCCGGCAGTATAAGTCCCTAAAGCATAGGCAAAAAATAGACCTGCTGTCTCTGTCAGTGATGTGATTGAGACTGCACAGATCAATGAGTGTGACATCAGCCAAGTGCCCAGCACACCAATGAGAGAAAAGAGGGCCTGTCATATGTGGGACATGAGAAATCAATGAATCTCTGAACAGCCTTGTCATTCGGTGACAAGTTCAACTGCATCACGTGTCACAGTACTTGATGTTCTGAACAGCATATGCAAGTGGAACATGCTTTTTTTTGTGAGCATGGACAATAAAATGAAATACTTCATAATATACTTCTAATAGACTACTTTATAACATAGCCTACTTATTCATGTTTTTAGAGAAGACTTTTGTGCTTACCAAAACTGCATTTATTGAATCAAAACATGGTACAAATGTAAAAAATATTTTTAAACTTTAAACAACTGGAACTATTCTTTTCTATTTTTCTAACTTTTCTATTTTAATATATTTTAAAATGTAACTGAAATAGTCACATGATCCTAATTCATTCTTAGAATAATCTTTCTAATATGCTGATTTGATGCTCAAGAAACATTTCAAAATTATCTTTTACTACCTAGAAAAGAATAAAATAAAAAACATTTTCACTATTAGCTATCTATTAACTATGGATTTTGCCACAACAAACACCTCATTTGCTTTTTATTAATAGTTAGAAAGGTAGTTGTTAAGTTTAGGTATGGGATCAAATTAAGAAACCGAAAATATGGTAATGCAGAATAAAGCATTAATATCTCTAACTACAAATAGATAGCCAATTTTATGCTTTTAAAAAGCATATAATAGCAACACCTAAACTAAAGGGTAACCTGTTTTTTTACTACTTTTACTGACCTGACACTTGAAGGTACTGTTCATCCAAAATTAAATTCATCTTGTTCTTCTGTGGAACACTAACTGAGAAATTTGATCATGGTGAACTTTTTCATAAGTGTTGCATACAGTATGAATCGATTTGATGCATTAATAGCACTTTTTGCCATTTGAGAGTTGGCTGTGTTTGTCCTCATCTACCATAGAACAACACAAAGGTGAGTAAATGTTTTTTAAAGAACTATCCGTTTAACGTGTCATTATCAACATAATGTGAAGCATACGAGCAGCCATCTAGCACAATGATTTAAAAAAGGAATCCAAATTCATCTGCAACCCATAAAGCATAATTTTCCCCAAGAAACTCATTCATACCCACTCATTGTGTCTGTCTTCATCACTCATATGCCACGTCTGTCATTTAATATCATCATCGAGTCAAGTGGCACTCTGTATTCAGAACACGAGTGGCAAAAGCTCCACGGCGCCGTGAGCTGTCCGACCCCCCACGATCCCCCCTATCCGTCTAAAGACTCTCAGTTAATTCTGCTCTACCACATCGAACAACTCACTCCGGAGCTTCACCAGATGGGAGCCCAAGGGGGGGGGGGACAGTCCAAAAACACATCCCCTAATTCGCCCAACTTTGTTCCTTGGACATTTTATGATGTGTCATTAAAACAGATGAGAAGTCCACGGGGAACCTGATGGCAAACTGAATTAAAGAGCTTATGAAGAAGTGCACTGATAAGTAGATCACAGCATAACACAACTGCATATCCTGTTTTTCATGTCCGACAGGCCCACTTACAGAAAAGCCGCAGGTGCAAAATTTACCATTTTTACAGATACAGTACTGTATATACGAGACAGGGCTCATTTTGGCCATTGCATAGATGCAGAACATACTGAAAAAAAAATCTAATGCTGCACAGCTTCCAAGGTCATGATATGCAATCTATGATAAATCTCACGTTTCTGTGTTATCAGAGACTATTTATTTGGATTAGTAAGTATTCCCCATGTTTCTAATGTCTCTTTCATTTATTAGACTGCATGAAGTTTTGATTTAGTGGCTTTCACATGGTACTATACATCAAACATCTATATTTTATGAGTAGCTCAAGATTGTTTTGCCTGGAGTCCCTTCAGATCAGATCAGTGAACATGGAACAAACTGTAATGGATGGAAATGTGTAAATCTTAACCAGGATTTTTAGCTTATTTTGACCACAAGGCAAGTAACACAGTGTCTCTTTATTGCCTCTATTAAATAGACACTCTATTAAATAGACACCAAAAAAAGTCTATGACAGTGTTAGGACTGTAGCCTTTCAATTAAATTCAGTCAAATACCTATACGCTGAATATTATCACACACATCTGCTGTATTTATGTGACTAAAAAGACTAAAAAGAATTTATATAAAAAGTGGCACTGGTCTGGTGGAACTCTCATCTGCCCTGGTTGAGATTTTCAGTTTTTCTCTCTAAAAGGTTATAAAAAAGAAAGGATAAAGAAAGTATCTGATTATAAAAAAAGAAGAAAATGCCAAAGAGAAAGTCCTATTTAAAGGAAATGGAAATGAAGGAGATGGGCAGACCAGAGTGAGACTGAGAAGAGAGAGAAAAAGCCCTGGAGAGTTTAAAGGTAGATGTTAGGTAAGTGTGTTTGGGGGGGATGCATAAAACAAGTGCTGCATGACTGGAAAAAAATATAACAATTGTAGCAATATTTATTTTTAAATAAACAAATGTTAGAAAGTAGTTGTTATCTGTTTGGAATCTATAAAAGCATTAAGCACAAAAAACTATAATTTTCAGCAGGAGGTCCACAGCCGTACTGCAGGAGGTCTGCAGCAAATGTAGCTTTTCAGGTAAGTGTTTTTTGTTGGAGAAATTAAGTCTTTAAGTATGTGTGTCAGTGCATGCACAAACAGTTATGTTGCACGTTCAATGAAAAGTAAAAAAATAGGCACCCTAAATTTACAACTTACAAACATATCCATGTAAGGATGGGTTTGACAAATATGACACTACTGTGTCGTGTGGTGTGATCGTGTGTCACCACAACATACAGATGCCATAAAGCTGAACGCATATGCCTAAAAGCAAAAGCTACCCCTAGAAAGCTGCCTGTCTGCCTCATCACATCACAAATGAGGTTGTTTAAAGGAAAGATGTGAAACGCAGCCTGAGGTGCAGACAGTTGAAAATAATCCTGCTCCAGGCAGAGAGGCCCACTGACTGCGGGTGAGTCAGGAAAGCTGTGGTTGGTAGGCAGGCCTCTCGCACCTCTAATAAGGACAGGTGACAACTTGATAATCACCCTCCAATTAGGACGTTTCCATTCACAAGCCTGTGGGGGCCCAGGCCTGGCTGTGTTTAGCATTGTGACAGGCGAAAATGATAACTAATTGAGTCCCTTTCAGTCTTCGTGGTTAGAATTAACCTTGAAGTTTATTTTACAGTCCTCTTGTCGCTTCGGGTTAATTTTGTGTTTGTGTTTGCTCTTTTTTTTCTTTCCCAAATGAAAAGATAAATCTGAACCACTGAACTATACCATTTAAAACCACTTGCACTGTTTAAAAAGAAAGCAGTGTCCTTCTACAGAAAGAAAAGCAAACCCTGGGAGTCCAGCGAAGCTGAAAATAGATAAAACCCAGAGGTTCATTCAGCCATGCTTCAAGCACATGACCTCATCTCTCTAAAGTCTCCCAAAAAAGGGGAAAAAAATCATTCCTCAAAGGGGAAAGAAATAGAGATGGGAAGGGGGGGGGGGACAACGTCTCAGACAGGACTCTGCCAAATGCTGGTCCCGGCCTGGACGCCTGTCTGGCAGATGGGACACACTGTTTGGGTGTCATGTGAAAGATGGCTTGCCAAATGCCGCTCCTCTCTTTTGCGCTCTGCCCTGCTGCTGACAGATTGAAAGCAAATAGGTGGGCGCAATAAACACTGCCACCTGAGAAACTGTGAGAGGGCTGCACTGCCCCAAGCCGGTCACGTCTGCTGGCTACGCCACAGAACCAAATTAAAAGACCAATTAAAGTAACATTACAGCGTAATGAGGCAACTTCCACAGGTTGGGAATGCACACTAAATATATGGAGGAATGAGACAGCATAATAAAGTTTGATTGGAGCTTATTTCAGTGATGCAGTTTATATATAATTCATATGATTTTTGATCAGTCGTTTATTGATAAGCATCTTAATATTGAATTATTATTGTAGAAGAGAAATTTCCATCCTGACAGTACCCTCTTGTGGTGGAGCTCTATCTTATTGTTCTATACATATAAGCATTTTATTTTTTCTGATGAACACAAAAGCGGGTATGCTGGAAACCAAACAGTTTTATTTCCCATCGTACTTTCTGTTCATGCAATGACGGTGAATGGGAACTGAAACGTTCTTCAAAATATCTTCTTTTGTATTCCACAGAAAAAAAGGTTTGGAACAACATGATAAATGAGTAAATGATGAAAGAATTATCAGTTTTGAGTGAACTATCCCTTTAAGTTGGATGATTAAACAGGCTCTGTCCCAAACGGTGAATTTGATGTGGCCCGCAATCTCTGGCCTTCGTTTTTACACATCTGTGTCCATGAAACCGTAAGGTGTGTCATTTATCATTTTAGTTTTCAGATGGGGGCTCAAGAGTCCCTACTTTTGCAGAGCCTGCACTCGTGAGATGCAAAATTACCCAATAGTCCATATGGCAAAACGTAGACTTGGAAGTGGGCTTAGGTGCAATTTGGGACAGAGCCACGGCAGTCTAAGCCAGAGCTCCTCAAATAAATTCTCTCAAGCCAGACTGAAAATACAAATGAAAATTAGAAGAGGACCATGCATTTTCCAGAATAATTATCAGATCTTAGCAATTTGTATTTGATTTTAAGGGCTTTGTTGTTTACTTATACATATTTGGTGCAGCACTAAGTTGCACATTGATGTCCAATATAAAATGTGGGTCTTAAAGCAAAACCAGCTTAGAATTAATATCTTAACTGAAGGCCACAGTGTACATTCAACTGATCAGATGTCGATTTCCTCAGTCGGAGAGCTGTAAAAAATCATTCACAGGCTGGATTTGCCCCACAGGCCATTAGATGACCAGCCTTGCTATTATTTATTCATAGACAGGGTCGCTGTCAGCACGACAACAAGGAAAGATCTCATTTTTTTGGCCGCCAAATGTTCTTTCACCAAACTGTTGAAAATGAAAAATCTAGCTACAGAAAACTGATTGGGCAGAGGTCCAGACAGCCAAGACATATTGTATGGCTGGCATAAAAAACAGTCAGACAGACAGAGTGTGTGCATGTCCAGAATGGATTAGACCAAGAAGCCAGTTTTAACACAACAAAAGTGAAGTACTGCACTGAAGAAAAGATACTCAGTGATGAGAGAGGGATAAAGCACAGACTACTTCTTTCTCTCTGCCTCATCCCCTGCTCTTACACATAGGCGAGATTGAGCCTTATAAAAAAGCTCATCCAAAAAAGCCAAGGAGATAAAAGTTTAAGCATCACATCAAAGTCACATTGTGCAGGTTCAATTTCACGACTGCAGACCTTATCCACCGGCCGACAATGAATTGCATTTTATGCTGATATTCTCTGAATTATCTGTTATTTTTATTATTTAAACGATTAGGTTAAAGGGATTTTCTGTTGTTTTTGTCATTTAAAAACGTTTTATTTAAGTTGGCTGCCAAGGAAACGTATTGCTAATTTCTACATTTGTAACATTTATAATTTCTAGTTTTTAATGGAAATATTTTTATCAAACATACAGTATATTATTTATTTTAGCTTATCATTTTAATAAACAATACATTTTTTTAATAATATTAGTTTCCAATAAACAACACTTGCGTATAACTATTTCCTGTGACTTCTCACTGTTTTTCCCACATTGTTGTGATGGTTTATTAGTGCCTCTTACTGCAGGTTACATAGTTTCATCAGTAAGTTGCAACAAGTGATTAGATTTACGACTAAATCAATAAAATACACTGATTTATACAATAAAGTAACAATTTACTCTGTTATGAGTGAGTCATTGAATTATTGTCTCAACTGATTTGTTACAAGATGTACATTCATTCAGAAGCATTACTAGGTGTTGCTTAAAGACAATAATAATTTTCCTATCATTCTAACATGGTGGTGTTGATGTATGGTAATATGTTACAGAAAATTGTAGACGTGATTTATTTTGAGATGAGAAAATGACAAAAGCTCTTTTTCAAAGTTATAGAATCTTCAAAGTTTACCACTAGACAAAGCACATCACCAGGATTAGACAAGCTCAAACTTAAACCAGGAAGAAAGTGAGGCATCCTCAGACATTAAGCTATTAGCTAAAAAAGGAGAACAATCACAAAGGGACACTTAACTGCTGTTTTTTCATTTTAGAAGGAAAGACAAAACATCTCCAAATTATGACCAAATATCTTTACTACAGAAGGACCCTTCTGTGCCTATAACCCCTATGTGGGCTGATTGTCAAAACATAATTATCTATGCAGCTGTTTTGTCACTCCTCCATTATTTTATTGAGGATTCTGATGAGGATTTCTGCTCCTCTGGTCTTGGTCATTGAGTTAATTAAAGAGAGACCTCACTGAATGGTCCTTCATAAGCCAGAGGCTGCTCATCAACCATGACGGACACACCAAGGACTTTAATCACAGAGCTGTTGGATCAACTCACCCTTGGAAAAAAAAAGACTTTAAAACAGCAGACTGGAACTTCTCTGTGGACATTCTCTATTGCCCACCAAAGCAAGATTAAGGAACTTAATAAACAACTAAACTTCATCTCCTGTTAACTTTCCCAAGTGATTTTGTGGCCTTAACGCCTCCATAATGTGTCTGTAATTTTAAGCCAATTTTTGATCTTTAAAAATATCCAGAGAGTCACAAGACTTGAAAACTAAGGCAAATTCCTTTAGCAAGAAAAGAAATCTGGCAGATGTGTTTGCTTGCTGTGTTCTCATTTGGTCAGCCCCTGACATGGATGAAGACAAATGTGACTGAAGCAAAGCACACCTCAGGAAACATGAGTTTGGCTTTCCAGCTAAGAATCAATATGCCAAAAGATAAGTGTAATACATTGCCTCTCAAATATTGGACACCTTTACTTTGATCCCAAAGGCCGACACAAAATGATTGATACTTTAAATTGCATCAGAGTGCTATAGATTTCACTCACACTCCCGCCGTTTTGATGTGACCCTCTCACCCAAAGAAAACATGCAGCTTACGTTCTGTTTTCTGATAGACGTGATTGAGTGAAATGGCTTGATTATTTCTCTACTACACCAAAGCATATACATAAGTTTATTTTATTTAAGTTAAGAATGAAAGTCTGTTAATGGAGGCTTGTTTCTGCTTCAGATTTTATAAAATGTCTTTGTGACTACACAGTATAACTCATAATTGCAACTTTTATTTCTATTTCTAACTAATTTTAACTTATGTCCTCTTAATTTGTCATATTTACCCATTTTATATACCAGAATGAAACCTTTTTCTCATAACTGCCACTGATAACTGGAATTTCATATACTGTATATATCTCAAAATGCCCATTTATTTCTTGCCACTTTACATAACGTATTTTGTTTAAAAACTACAGGATATGTTTCAAAAGTGTGTGGTAAAATTTCTAATAAATGCTGTTCTTTTGAACTTTATCAAAGGATCCTGAACAAATATTACTTTTCAAGCAACAAATTTTTTTCACCTTTAAAAATAATAACCAGTGTTTCTTTAGCAGCAAGTGAGCACAGGAATAATTTTGAATGATTTGTAGAATAAGGGAATGCATGAAACTGAACACTGGAGAAATGGCTGCTGAAAATTCTAAAAAGAACTCACTAATGTTTAGAATGTTTTACGTTGTGATAATATTTCACAGCATTACTGTTCTTACTGTATGATTGATCAAATTAATGCAGCCTTGATGAGCATAAGAGACTTCATCACAAATATTAAAGAATCTTATCCACCCCAAACTTTTAAATGGTATATATAGCTTTATATATACAGTTATTAAAGTTATTTTTCACAGTCAGCCATTTTTTTTTTTTTTTCATCCACAAGCGAAAGTATCTAATAACAGGGGCCCTACAGAGACAAAATGAACAATATTTAGCGGGTTATGTGATCTCATGGGAGTGTACATGATTCTAATACTTTTCGAGAGTACAATTTATTTCTTTATTTTTAAAACATTTTATGGAGAACCAAAATCCCAGTTTTAAAGCAACTAAAGTAAGTTCAATCCGTTATAACATGTTTCCCACATTGTTTTTATAAAATACACCTGTCAAGAACTGAAATATAAATTCAAATACTAACACTAAAAACTGTGCAAATAGATGCCAGAAATAATATATTCTTTTCTACCAGTAATACTCTTTAGTTCACTTTTGTTTAAATGTTCAGGCCACTTGTGACGTAAAACAGCATTTATAAGGCCTGTCACTTGTCATAATATTCCACATGGTGACTCGAGCTGCTCTGTCATGTAGCAGACATTTATATTATGATGTTATGACAAGAGAAAGTCGACATTCCTTGGCATGTCTCATGACTACAGGGTTCAAGTAAAGCGTTAACTTCATTTTCCAGCTCTGCCACAGGATCTAATTATCATCAGCATTGCTTTAGGCCATTGCTGCAGTTTCTGGGGGCTTTCATAAAACTCCATCTCATTTCAGTCGACCCTCAATAAGCCGGCGCGGTGGGTAGATTGCACCGAAGTAAGAGCTGTTGTCAATGAGTCTATAATTAACGTGGGTTGAGGCAATGCAGCTGAATTAGCAGAGCTTATGATAGCCTAGAGTGTGAAAGGAGCACAGCAGAGCACAAAAATCCATTTCACACATCGCTCATCCGCTCCTATAGGCAAAGGTATCACCTCTCCCCTCCGCGGCCTCATGATCGCTCGCATGATCCTTTCAGACCACATGATATGAAGACAAATGGCACTGAATGCTCATGGATTCTTGCACGCGTTAGTATTACAGGTTCTTATAGAGGTTACAATTGTTCATAGATGGGTGATGATTTGGTTGAAAGTGAGTTTGGTTAACATAGGTCATTAACGCTGGCATATGAGACACCCCCGCAACCCCTGACACCATGCAGGGGCCTCCTTACTGTGTTATGAGCCATGTTATATTGTATTATGATTAAATTTGCATGTCTAGAGTGATTCTATTCTGTACACAGCCACATTCGCATGGATTTCCATTCCAGAGAAGCCCGAGCTATGTGTTATTTTTTGTCTTGTTTTTCATTGATCTTATTATAGCAAAAGAATGTTTTCACATAATCTTGATTAGTTTCACAAAAAAGAAACTCAAAATTGGTCAAGAGTCACTATATAGAGTCTGTAATGATTAAGTTGTAGTCAGCTTCTCCACTTTTGACATTTGAAAGTGGCCTGTCACTGACAGACATGGAGTCATTTCAGCTTGAGGGAGTCCCTGATCAAAATAAAAATGAATTTACTCATCCATGATGCGCTAGGGCGTCCCCCATAGGCGACGCACACCGTCGTCGCCCAAAACGATGCAAGAAGTGGACAAGGGCTACCTGCCCATGGACGGGGCGGGCCAAAGAAGCAAGTCCATTTACGTCTTGGAACACTCAACATCAGAACGATAACTGGAAGAAGCCATGAACTATCTGATACTCTCAAGACCAAATGGGCAGGAGCGAAGGCGAGGGACATTGGCGATGGATTCAAACTATACTAGAACGGCAAGAGAATGGCATGGAAATTGTGCTCTGCCAGAAGCTCCAGGACAGCGTGGTCGAGGTAACGTGAGTATCTGACCGCCTGATGTCACTCAAGATCGACACTGGAGCAACCGTGCTACGAGTCCTGTCATGCTATGCGCCACAATCGAACTGCCGAGAAGACAAGAAAGACAAATTTTGGGAATGCCTTGAGACCCACTTACGATCGATTGGCCCAGAAGAGCATGTGGTTGTGGGAGGCGGTCTCACTGGACACGTTGGCCGAAAAAGAGATGGTAATGAACATTTTCATGGGGGCCAAGGGTTTGGGATAAGGAACGACGATGGAGGCCGCGTCCTGGACTGTGCAGAAGCGCATGACCTTGTGGTGACCAACACCTTCTTTAAGAAAAAACCAACGCATCTCATCACGTACTCTAGCGGCGGACGGGACACCCAAATCGACTACTGGCTTCTGGTGACCGACGTGAAAGTAATTCCATCAACCAACATTGGCCCCCAGCACCGGCTACTTGTCATGGACCTCTGCCTCCACCTTGGCCAGCAACGGCGGACACAGACAGTGACCGCCAAGAAGATCAAATGGTGGAGACTACCCCAATGCAAGCAGCAACTTGCAGAAGCCCTTCGAAACATTGACACAAGACCAAATCAACCAGTGTACGCCACCTGGGAAGAACTGACCAACCAAATCCACCAAGTGGCGAGTCAAGTCCTTGGAATGACGAAGCCAGGAAATCGCTTCATCGACAAGCAAACTTGGTGGTGGTATGAGGATGTGCAGAAAATCATCAAAGAGAAGAAAATGGCCTTCAAGAAATGGCGCCAATTTCAAGATGGAGAAGATCTCCAAAGATACAAGGCCCTCAAACTGGCAGCAAAGCGAGTAGTCGCCCAGGCGAAAACTGCACACTATGACCAACTCTATAAGGAGTTGGACACTCCAGAAGGTGCAAATAAGATCTATCGCTTAACCAAGAATCACCATTGCGCAACGCAGGAAATTGGCCAAGTCAAGCATGTCAAGGACACTAACCATCAGGTCCTCCGATACCCATACGCCATCCTCGCGCGTTGGAGAGAATAGTTCTGGACAATCTGCAATAAAGAATTTTCTCACCCGCCAATACGACCCCATCCCAGGACCGGTGCAACCGATCATCACTGTGGAAGTTGAACATGCCATCAAGAAAATTAAGAATGGAAAGGCCACTGGACCTGACGACATCCCATCGGAAGTATGGAAGCTCCTGGGCCAACACAGCGCCCAAATTCTCACCACCCTCTTTAATCACATTGTCATAGAGGGAGCAGTCCCAGCGGCCTGGACCACAAGCACCACGGTGCCTATCTGGAAGAACAAGGCGATGTCACCGAGTGCTCTAACTATTGGCCAATTCGACTTCTATGCCATGCCCAGAAGATCTTCAAGCGAGTCCTTGACGCCCGCCTACGACAGATCGTCACCATCACACCAAACCAATGTAAAAGGTAGCGGAATAACTGATGCCATACATGCAGCGTGACTCCTCATCGAGAAACACAGAGAAGAACAAACCAGTCCATCTGGCTTTCCTGGAACTGGAAAAGGCGTTCGACAGGGTGCCTCACGAGCTCATCTGGCATGCCTTACGAACACATGATGTCCCCGAAACCTACGTCAACTGGGTCAAACTTTTCTGCAGCAACGTCACCAGCACCGTCAAATGCCCAGTGGGAACTTTCCCACCTTTCGCTATCAACGTTGGTGTGCATCAAGGATCCGCCCTATCACCACTCCTGTTTATCCTATGCATGGACACGGTAACAGCGGACCTACAACAGCCCCACCCATGGACGCTGCTGTATAGAGACAACGTACTTTTGGCAGATGAAACCCGCGAAGCACTGGAACTGGTGACCCAGCATTGGACGTCCCGGTTAGATGCAAATGGCTTGAGATTGAACACCAAAAAGACCGAATACATGAAATGCGGCACCCAGACCAATGGTACTGTCAATATCAACGGAGAAGACCTTAACAAAGTAGCTGAGTCCAAATATCTGGGCTCAGTCATAAGCAACGACGGAAAAATTCTGCCGGACGTTCGTGCAAGGGTCAACGCTGCCTGGATAAAATGGCGCCAGGTCACCGGAGTCGATGCGATGGTCGAATGCCCGACTGCCTGAAATCGAAAATCTATAAGTCAGTGATTCGCCCAGTTGCTTTATACGGATCAGAATGCTGGCCAGCTACAACGAAACACGAACAGGCCCTCAATGGCATGGAAATGAGAATGCTAAGATGGTGCCTTGGCCTGACAAGATGGGACCACGTCATGAATATCGAAGTCCAGAAACGACTAGGCGTAGTGCCGATCACTGAAAAGATGTGAGAGGTACGACTGAGATGATATGGGCATACCATCAGGGGCGACCAAGACTGTGGCCAGAATGACGATGAGACTCAGCCCCCCAGGAAGACGCAGACGAGGACGACCCAAGAAACGATGGATGGATGGATAGAATTAAGGAGGACATGAAGAGCATCAATGCCATGCCGGGAAGACGCCCTGGACCGAACGAAGTGGAGACGACTTTGCAAACGAGCGGACTCAATCGTGCGGGACTCAACGCCAGGATGAAGAAGACCAATCCATGATGCAGCAGTACATGCACTGCTTTTAGAAATGGCTTTTGGTACCTCCAGACCAAAACAACAGAGTCCTGGTCTTTACAAAAAAAGACAAAATACAAGAAAACCAGTAATGAATGGTCTCTAAACTAAACCTCTCAACTTGTTTGGGGCAAAGAAATGTAAATTTTTTCAATTAGGAGGCATTAAATTGGGGGTTAAACGATTATCAGTCTGGCCGATTATCGTTGCAGAAATTAAGCATTTTTATGGTTATGTGTATAGGTCATTTTCAAAGTCGATTTGCCGATAAGAAAGCATTTGAAGAAATTTTTATCAGAGCCCTTTGTTATTCATAATTTTAACATGTACAGTATATCGGTTCAAAATATTAGTTATCGGTCTACTTGTTCTGTAAAAATAGGTATAAAAAACACATATCGGTCAAAGGGAAATTAAAGCTGTAAATTCTTGCAAAAAATTTTTTTTTTTAAATACTAAAAGAATTCCGAAAAATATTATCAAAGTTTCCACAACAAAAATTGTCTTACTAAATTTCATTAAATAAATACATGGATGGATGGATGGATGGATGGATGGATGGATGGATGGATGGATAGATAGATAGAT
>JAUCMU010000021.1:10659814-10680123 GCA_032275025.1 Enteromius treurensis | reverse complement strand
GCTACATACCTTCTATGTACATATCAGAGAACAATTTAAAATATTTTCTCAATGCATTCTATGGCACCTTTAAGTAAAAACTTACCTAAAAAGATAGAGAGCCGTTATAGCTGAAACTTATAAACATGTTTCTTTAAGATTCCGTTTTGCTACCTCGTATAGTACAGGGACGGCAAACACAAGATAATCAAAATCGATCAAATCTTTTATTATAAGATGTTGTGAAACAGCATTACATAAGACTCCAAAGGTCACAAATGTTATTATTCATCAACTGCTTCTTGTCCATTTCTCCATTTCTCTTTCTCGATTTGGCAGTTTGAAGACATACAAGCAAGATTTCGTTCACAGACTGGTCCATAGTTCTCACATGGATTATTATTTTTTTTAAAAGAGAAAAAGGGCAAAGGGAAGAACAATTCCATAGGAATTTCTGCAGACAGGTCTGTGACTTGGTCCCAATGCGTCACCCGAGAGGTTCAGATCCGCAGGGTGGATCATATCAGACACAGTCTTATGTTTTGAGATCAGACATTTTCTGAATGACCTGCTGCACAACCTCCAGACCCTGAGCCCACCTCACCGCTTCCTCAAAGTGCTGGTTGAGTGGAACACACAACGCCTCGTTCCTCAGTTCAGTCAACTGACAAACCACTATTACGCTTGCTACTCCCACAATTAACAGGAGCAGGAGTTTTAGGAGCAGAGAGAAGAAAGAGGTGCTGACGGACCGCTTGGGTTTGGGCACAGGCTCTGATGCTGCCTTTTTACCTATGGTGAAGGAAGTGTAGAAATTACACTCAAAACATCCACAAGAAACACTTTACACAAAGTATATAACATGACGTACACCACAGTGCAAAAGTTTAGGGTCAGCGTGATTTCTTCAAAATATGAGTCTCTTTTTTTCAGTAAGGTAGGATTTATTAAATTCTTTCAATATGACAGCAAAGTAGGGAGGCAACGCTTGTAGATTTTGTTGCTACAATTATAGTCTGAAGAATAATCATGGTTTCACGATTATTATGCATTTATTCATTTCATAACATTACTAATGTATGAAATCATCACTGGCTTTTAAAATACAGTAACCATTAATACAGCACAAAATAATAATAAACAAAAGTCCATCTCTCAAATCGAAATTTTAAAAAAGTGACCTCTGCTCTGTAAACATCCATGAGCGTATTTACCTTTTGAAAATAACAAATAGAAATTGATCACTAAAGTATTTAATGTTTTTAGTTTTCACATTCTTTACATTTCTTTACAGTTTTTATTTATGATTAATACTACAAAAGTGATAGTAAATAACAGTTTCTGAAGCATTATTAATATACGACTAATATTAACTTTATTAAACCCACAGGGGAAACCGTTACTAATGATGAAAATGAACTAAAATATTATTATAATCAACTGTCATCCATAGGTAGGTTAGACTAATTCTTCCTCTCTCTCGATCGACTGAATACTTAATAACCGATTTAAGTAAATGTGATCTTACCACACTTTCATTTATTTCCTATCTGAAGTGGGCACAATGCTGAGCTGACGAGCTCGGAGCTTCGCATCAGGTGGTTCACCCCGTGCATTAAAATCGTGCAATGTACATCTAGCCGTCCGTTAATCATTATGCATTCATTCTTTGGCAGAAGGTTTTTATGGCAATATTTAAAGGACACTTTCTTGGTGTACCCAAAATGGTCTCACACTATCAACAGGTATTTCTCCGGTGGAAATCGATCACAATATTCTTATTGATCGGTTGGAACATGTAGTGGGGCTGAGAGGGATGATTTTAAAATGGTTTTCCTCATATCTAAAGGGGCGCTCATTTTCTGTCAGGGTTGGGGACTTTTCCTCCAAGTCAATTGCTTTGGAGTGTGGAGTACCACAAGGTCCTATTTTGGGCCCTATTCTTTTTTCTTTTGCCCTTGGGCCTCATTTTTAAGAAACACGGTATCTCATACCATTTATACGCAGACGACATTCAGATATATTTACCGATCAGTGCTGGAGCCTCAAGCACTAATCAATCCTTGTCTAAAGGAGGTGATCAGCTGATTAGAGCAAAACTGCCTGAAGTTAAATGCCAGCAAATCGGAAGTTCTGGTTTTTGGGACGAACAATGATGACAGGGATTTCTTTCTTGGCTCTTCCAAATTAAGAAATTTAGGGGTAATTTTTGACTCTGCTCTCATGTTCGATAATCAGGTCAAAAATGTGGTAAAAACTTGCTACTACCAATTAAGGAAAATTGCGAAAATGAAGTCTTTTCTGACTGTTCCTGACTTAGAAAAAGTGATTAATGCATTCGTATCTTCTCGTTTGGATTATTGTAATGCTCTTTATGTAGGTATCAGTCAATCTCTTATTTCAAAGCTGCAGATGGTACAAAATGCTGCCACAAGGCTCCTTACCGGTGTCAAGAAAAGGGAGCACATTCCTCCAGTTAGGGCTGGGTGATATATATCGAATGATACATTATGCTCATCTCGTCAGTAAACCTGGTTCTTTGATTAGCGGTAAATCTCCGTCAGCTGTTTTTAAATACAGCGCCAGTTTATGAACAGAGCCGTAGATCACTGACAAGCTGCGCCATTGAATTACCAGCTTGTCAGTGATCTATGGCTTCATTTGCTTCCTGTGAAACAGCGAATTCAGTACAAGGTTTTGTTGTACGTTTATAAAGCTGTGCGTATAAAGCACAAGCGTATTCCAATTGTCTTCAATTGTTTGTACCAAGAACTCGCCTAAAAACAAAAGGGGATCGAGCCTTTTTCAGTTGTTGGTCCTAGACTGTGGAATGCCCTGATGTAAGATCTGCATCCTCAGTTGATGTTTTTAAATCTTGTGTCAAAACGTATCTTTATTCTGTCGCTTTTAATTCTTGACTTTAACATTGTATGTCATGTATTTTATTTTATTTTATAATCTCCTGGATGTTCAGTCCTTTGGTCTACACAGTAGCGTAAAGGGCTATATAAATAAATGAGACTTGAGACTTGAAATAAAGGATCTGTTTGGTCCTCTGTCACAATTAGTAATGTGTGTAGTGGCCTCGGTGGTCCGTGTCTCTATAAGCGTATCATTTAAGCCGGTGCACCGCTAGTGTAACTTTGTTTTAGTTTTGCACAAGCTGCAACAGTTCCGTGTAACAGAAAAAAATATGTTGAGCAGAACCTTTACTGTTAATTAACCGTGACGATTTAAATCGCAGTTAATAGCGATACCAGTTAATCGCCGCATCCCTACAGTAGAGACATATAATACGTTACAAAAAATCTATTTTAAATAAGTGCTGTTCTGGTTTTGAACTTCTTTTCATTATAGAATCCTAAAAAAAAATTCTGACAAGATTTTGTTTTTGATTAGAAATGTTTCTTGAGCAGCAAATCATATTAAAATGATCTCTGCAGGCTCAGGTGACACTGAAGATTGGAGTATTGGCGTAATTCAGCTTTACTATCACAGGAATAAATTAAGTTTTTAAATATACTGAAATGGAAAATGGTGGTTTTGAATTGTAATAATATTTCACAATATTACAGAAATTGTTTAAGATATTTGGGAAGCATACAATACATAAAAAAAAAATATGAAAAAATCTTTTTTAAAAAATAAAATACTCTTTTTTTTACCAAAATAAAGCAAAGTAGAGAGTATGGACTGTAATGAAATAATTAGTCTTAAGTTCATGTAAGATAAAAGTATACCTTGATTTTGAGCAGCTCTCTTTTTCTTCTCTTCTTTCTTCTTTTTCTGTTGTTCTTGGACAGCAAGAGCAGCCATCTGAGCTTGATACTCCTTTCTTTTCCTTTCCTTCTCTTCTGCTTTTTTCTTTTTTTGTGCTTCCCTTTCCCTGGCCTCCTTTTCCCTCTGCTTGGCTTCTTTTTTCTTTTCTTGTTCTGTAAGGGATTAAAATGTATTCTAAAAATCAATGAATAATGAATACTATACTATGTCTAGGTCACTCATAAAAACGTAAGACAAAACGAAAGCCACATTATACCAAAAAATCAAATAAAAATCTGTTTCAAATCCTAAATTCTGCTTGAGTTGTAATATAATTTATAATGGAAAAAAAAATTTATTCATATGAAAATATTTGGTAAAGTTGTAATAGTTTTGGTCTCCCTACCTCTCTCTTTCAACAATCTGCGTTCTCGTTCCTTTTCTGCTTCTTCCTGCAGTACCTTCATGTGCTGCAGAACCTGGACACAAATTAATTTGTTCATTTGTGATTGTTTCAAACCTTTCACTATGTGGTAAATAAGGTTATTTATACAGTTCAAGAACACTGATTTCTGACACTTTTGCTTTAGCCCGCTCAACTCACCCTGGATGCGCACTGTTTGCACTGCTTCTCATCCAAACAATCGCCTGCAGCCTTGGCCAGTGTTGACTCCAAGGGGTTATCCTTCAGATCAAGCCATTTAAGGCTCTGCAACAAACAAACGGCATCTATTACTAACTTCTACTGGACTGGACTTGTTCAAGGGTTTCACCTCAGTTGTGGTAGTAAAGGTCGAAAAGAGTGCCATCTAACCATTAGGCCACAACCGCCCCCAAAATGAAAATAGCAACTTCTGATATAAAACAGAGCGTTGTGAGATTCTAAACTCACCTTGAGCTGTGAAACGCCGACGGGAAGCATTTTCAGTTTGTTGTTGTATAAATCCAGGTGCTGGAGGTTAATAAGTTGCCCAATTTCTTCTGGTAAGCAGACGAGCTGGTTCTTGCTCAGGTCAATTTTTATAAGGTGAGTCAAGCTGCAGAATTCAGGCTGGTGAAGGAACAAAAACATACAATAAACAAACTACAAAAAAAAAAACTAATTATAACTTTTTTTTCTATTAAGAGTTGTTACTTACAGTCAGAGTTGTTAAATTATTACAGGACAGATCCAAAACTGTTGCCTTTGGAAATGCAGCCTGCAAAAAAATGAGTGTTTTCAATTTTCAACGACTCTCACACTTCGCCTAGGACAGGACAGGCTGAATTAATACAATTTTTTAAAAAGTAAACACAACCGAGTACACTCATAATAACTGTAAAGTGAATAACATGCAGTCACACTTACCAGCTCCTTAACAGGCACTTCTGTAAGATTACTCAGACTCAAATCAAGCTCTTTGCCATCGATTTTGTCTTTAATGTTTTCAGCTTTGCCTTTAGTCATGTTGGTGTGTGTTGCTCCTCAAAGGACACTGAATAGAGAAACCTATGATCCGCAATCAAATCCATCAACGCGTTAAAATGAAAACAAGTTTTGACAGCTGACGTAGATAGTTTAGACAAAGTAAAACAGTTTTCCGATATTTTGTCTAATTGTAATGAATGAAAGTTATTACCTTGTTACAGGAGGTAAAAACAGCCCAGACCGACTGCAGAGGAGTAGTTGTATGCAGCGACTTCCCTGATTTCGCACCGCAATGGATGAAAATCCACGTCATTGCTCGCGTGTGCCAGGCGGCGCAGCTGACAGCGTGTCTCGTGTATGGATGCGCGCCCGCTGCGAGCGCCGCCTAGCGTCTGGAGGTCTGGGTCATCGCTATGTATGAATATTAATTATCAAAAGCATTTGTAAAGCTCGGCACATTACTTAAATAATATCTAATCAAATAGTAAAAGTAAATATTCGGAGTTTCACCCCTTGGTGTTGAGTGATATCATAATAAGTAACGTATGTAACCACATCCCCTGTGCAGTTTATTTGAATGCATCATGATGCATGATGTTAAACATGGTTCCCTGCATGTTCTTTCAGAGAGAATGCATTAGATTTCTCCGTTTTTGTCACAACATTCTTCAGTGAGTTTGTGAAGCATGCTTTATTTCACAAAATATTAAGGAGTATTACAAAGCCCATGTGCTGAGGTAGGCCTGCAGACCTAAAACTGATTTCAGGAAAAAAATATAAATAAAGTTCAAAACTTTATATTTAATATAAATAGAACTTTCAGTAAAAGAAGAATAATAAGATTTGTAAAGAAATTGATCAGAACTTTTTATCAGTTTGAATGGACTGGTGCTGACTCTGGAAAAAAAATCTAAAATATTATTGTCTTGTCACATTCAATTATGAATAATAATAATAATAATAAATGGTTTATTTGGTTGGGCTCAGCCCATAATGGAGAGAATCTCTGTAGAAAAGCACCAGAAAATCAATTGAAACATATGCTGCTGCTCTTTTAACAATGCTTTCAACTGGAAGAAATGTACATAATATTGTTATGTAATGCAATATGTAATATTGGTCGCTAATCTGTGCATTTGTCACATTTTTTTAAAGATTGAAACTACTCAACTTTCCACTCTCGAAAGATAAAAACAAGAAAGAGAGAAACTGAGATGAGGTAAACCACATAGAAAACCCTGTTAATACGTTTGGCCGTTCCTAACCAGTAAATCTGAGCAGATTCGGCTTTTAAAGTATCTGGAACAAGACTCTCTCTGATAGTCTGAAGCTCTTTTAGGATCAGATGCAGTAGCTGCACGTCATTCGTTATTTCTTTGCTGTATATTTCCATCAACATCAGAGACTCAAGGGGAGCTTCAACTCCATTAACGTCTCTTTTCCGGTTATCTGAAAGAAAAACATTGTACCATGACTACAAAGTCAGCTCCTTATCATTGTGATGTGTTAAGGATGTATACAGTACCTGTGTCAGGGTTGTGATCTTCAGGTCTCTGAACCCCCTTGGCGTCTTGTTCAGAGTTCATATTTATTAAGTATATCACCAAAATTGTCTCCAGAAGACTCAGCAACATGAAAGAAAAGATGACAACCACATACACAGCTGCACAGAACAGAAGAGGGAGTTTATATGACAATCTAAACGCATCTCTGAAATATGAAAAGATGTCTCTATGTTAAGAGACTTGAACTGAGCTCTTGCCTATCAGAGGACATCTGTGAGATTTGGATGGCAGAATGTCATTTAGGATGAGAAGAAGTACAGAGATCCCCAGTAACACAGTGACTTTGAAGCACAATTTTTCCCCTCTATCTGGTATGAAAAAAGAAGCCAGGTCCAAAATGAGGAAAAACAATATAGGTAGCTGAAAATTGATGAAATGCATCAAGGGCAACCTTCTGACTGAAATCTAAAGAGGAAAGGTGAGAGAGAAAAATTTAGTCTAGAATCTTTGGAATGGAAGAAGAAATATAGTGTTTATAGGAATAGTCCATCCAAAAATGAACATTTGCTGAAAATGTACTCACCCTCAGGCCATCTGAGATATAGTTTATTTCTAGCTCAGAATAGATCAGGTTAGTTTTACGTCACTTGCTCACCAATGGATCTATTAGACTTTTTCACTGGAAAGAAACAAACTTTTCTACATCTTAGATGGCATGAAGGTCAGTGCATTTTCAATCTCTCATTTTTATTTTGGAGTGAATTACCGTGTACTTTATCCTGTCGAATGTTTGTCCCTCAAAGCTCTCATTCTGGACCGAGACGGATATGTTGAGGAACTCCCATTCTCCTTTTAATATGCTCTCTCGAGCAACCTGTGTCGCCTTTGATGAATTGGAGGCAGGAACCAGCTTTATTTCTTTATCTGTTTTACAGAAAGGAAAGCAGCTTCACTCCAAAAAAAGGCTTTTCTTGCTTATTTATTTATTTTTCCAGCCAAAATATCTAGAAATTTCTAGTAAAGTAAAAATTACTTTCTTGTTTTCAGAAAAAAAAAAGTCAAAATTAAGTGAGTTTTGGCTTAGAGCAAGAAAAAAAATCTACCAATGGGGTAAGCAAAATAACCCTATTTATTCACACAGAAGACAAAATATTTTTTCTTGCCCCATTGGTAGATTATTTTGCTTGTTTTTCTAAAAAAACAAAAAACAAGAATATACTCTTCACTTGTCTAGAAATTCTTCTTGATTTAAGAAATCTTTGATATTTGTGCTGAAATCAAGACTAGAAAATCTAAGCTAGAAAAGCATGAATGTGAACTTTTTTGTTGTTGTAGATAAAACATTAAGACACAATGATTAATAATCATAAATTGTGAGCCAAACAAGTTAAAGATATAAGCTTGAATGCACTTAAACTAATTAAGCAAACAGCCTCCGTTAAATAAATTGCTTAAAAAAGGATGCACAATATGCCGGTACCAATATCAACCATTTATTGATTATCTGCCAACATTGTTGATTTTAATATCACGCATCCTTATTTTTAAGGAACATACTTTTAAAATGTGCTCTCACCTGAGTAATTAATTGAAGACACTGTGAGGTGACACGTTTGGATATCGAAAGGAAATTTGTGTACATTCATTGTGCAGGTGCTGACAATTCTATGATCATCATCCATCCTCACATTTCCATCATAAGTAACAAACAAATATGGGTTCAGTGGTCCATCTTCCCGTTCTGCACTAAAACATGTTGATAAATGAATTTTTTTACATTGCATGTAAAATCAGATTTATGTCAAAGAAAATCAAACCAGATAAATCATTTAGATTTTCCCACATATGGAAATAATTCATCTTGATGTTATACTATATACCATGCTGTAATTATCAATTAAGCATATTAAGAAAAAACTATCTAGATATATAATTATACTCACGTCTCATGAACATAAAGGTCTGGTTTCCAAAGCATCTCTTTTGGCAAAATCACGCTTTCAATGCCACAAAATTCTTTAGGATTCCAAGAGATTCGTTCATTGTTCCAAACCTAAATGAGCAAAAATGAATTCATAATTTAATAAATAAGTGTAATAATATACAAAAATAAAAAAATTTCCCCCCAATTATGCAGCATAGTTCAGAAATAACTTCAACTCTAAAGAAGATTTTACACACCATGGACATCCACAAAAGAGGTACAAAGATTTGAGATTTTTCAATCTGCAAAAAAAAAAAAAAATTACATAAATACACAGAATTTATAACACACAGAATAATGGTCCACTTAAACATTTGTCAGTTGTTTGCAATCATACCATAGAAAGGATACCGTAGAGATAAATATCAAAATACACTACGGTGGGGTGTGTCCAGTCCAGTGCAGGACGGGTTGTTGTGAATTTTTCATTGTCTCTGGTAAGATTTAAATATTCCAGTACATCTTGCTTACTGCACACTTTAGGGAGCACTAAATCTACAAGCCAAGAAAATAATGTTAACACAGGTTTCAGATGTCCAAAACCAATTTAGTTTTAACTAATAAACTAATAACAGGCTAGTTATCTTCAGAACAACTGATGATTGTCTGTGCATTAAAGAAATAACAGAAGTTTTTCTCACCTACTAAAAGAAGTAGACAGATAGCACAGACAGGAAAGACACTCATATCCAGCTCTCAGTGTGAGACCACCTCTGGTTAGCAGATGACTGGCAACTGGTCCCACTCACTGCCTGTGCTCATGTAACAGATGGATGGATGGGAAATTAGCTATAATATGGGAGCATCATTTCCCTGAGCACCATAAAACATTTTTGTAGGATAATGAAGGCCATTGCTACTCACAAATGTGATATTCTGCTGTTATTGATTTGTGTTGGAAACCAATTGTTTTATGTTGCACTGAACTGAACAGCAATGAAAACTGACATTTAGAAGTAGATTAAAATACTATTTTCTTGTAAAACATATACTACAGTATTTGTTTGTTTTTATTTCAGTTTACAACTTATTTTTACAGTGTTGAGAGAGAGAGAGGGATTTTCAGTATTAATAAAATGACAAATTTTATTTATTTACTGTATTTACTTTGCAATGGTCACATTTTTAGTCATAAAAAGACAAATTTTGACTAATTTTTTGTCATAATATGGCCTTCTGTTTCATCACCTATAGCTATGTTGATAATGATAAGATACTAAGTAGATTTGACTAGTAGATAATATCAGCTGATAAAATACACATGCCCTGAGATGTCATCCCATATTGCAATCATTTTTACAGTAATTATCTTGTAACTACACTTGACCCGTACCTTTAAAAAAGAGAGAATTAAAATTGAAGTAAAAAGAGAGTAAAATGCCCCAAACAAATCTTATTTTTAAGAAAAAGTTTATTGTGTTTTTGACAATTTGTAATCTTCATTCTACAAAAGTGAATTAATGCAACCCATTCCTCATGTAGGTTTAATTTAGAGCCACTCCTCCTGGTGCAGAAAGAGGACAGAACAAAAGCAATACAGGTAACAAAACTGGAGAAATCCCCTTGAATTTATCCATGCTTCGATGCATGTTACTCCACAGATGTTTCTCTCTGCATGTAAATGTGACATTCTGCTGTAAAACATTCAATGCATGGCTAAGTTTATCTGCATTGCCTGCAGGCAACAACGTGCTATTATGCTGCTGTTTTGCTTGTTTTGTGACTCAATACCTGTTGCTTACACAGTGTGCAAGCTCAGTGTGGAAGGGCTAGACATATAGTGCAAATGTAAAGGTGGAGGATTTCTATTTTCTGTCTGCAACTACCATGCGCTTACCACATGCACCGCATTATCTGCTGTCAAGGGAAAATCTACTATAGTGCATGTGTAAATTAAATAATCCCACTTGGAGAAATGTCACACCATTCATATACTACAGGAAACAACACACAGTGAACATAACAACGATAACAAGAGCTAAGCTAACAATAAAAAAAATTAAAAATGAACATTTTCCATACAAAGGAAACGCTTTGTTGGTTCTCAAAAGTACAATATACATTTTAAGAGAGTTATAAGAGAATTGATTGTACTGTGAATGCTTTTTTCATTCAGATAATCCAGACAAGTGCTAATGAAGAATAATTATATAATATTATTAATGGAATTGAACACTGAATAACTTTCATTTACTCACCTTGATGTCATCTTTTTTCTTTTATGGAACACATTCAAAGTCAACAGGGTTCAATGTCGTTTTGGGAATTTTTGGGTGAACTAACCCTCTTAGGGACTGGAAAGAGAACTCACCGATCAGTAGAATATCTTCATTAAGTAAAATAAGCACTAACGTATCACTGGTAAAAACAAAGTGCAAGTTTAAACACTATCACTTCGGTTTGGCAGAAGTGTCGAGAAACAGAAAGTTGATGATTGTTTTTCAAGTCAGTGGCACACTTTTTAAAGTCTTTCCTTCATTTTCACTGTGTAATGACTGCTGGAGCTAAGTAAACACTTTCAGTTAAGAATCCCTATAGGAAAGTCCCAAGAACACACTTCTGAAGCTTTCAGCATATGCTATTGACTAGCTGTAGCATATGCTAGATTGTACCTCGGATGTAAAATGAACATTTCCTTTTTAAAACGACACACAACAAGCTTGACAGTAGCTTTATGACATTTAACATACCATCAACAGTAGCAATCTGAGTTACGACCACAGATGTGGACGTCACGGGCAAGTTTTCCCCAACATTTCCTATACAAAATGTTCGAAAATGCTTGGTAGTAAGCAGTTCAGTAGCATCTCCGTGGCCAGATGTGTAACGCAATTTAGGCAGCTCAGTAGCTTTTTGTCTTTTTTAACATGCAGGTGCTGTACGTAGAGCTCGAAGTGAGCTGCAGCAAACTGACAAGGGCAGAAACGTGAGCAAATGTGTTATTGCTCTGAAGTTAATATTGTAAAGAACTGATTATTATAAAAATTCATCTCAGTCTTTTCTATTGTTTTAATTTGAAACATGTATCTTGGGTATTGTGGGCAAATTTCCAATTGTACAAGATGAAATATTTGAATGTTAAATGACATAAATTGATTATTAACTTTAAAAAGTATAGTTGCACAGACTTGACATGAAATTGGATATTAAATGCTGCTTATATCAGAGGCTGGAGTTTTCATCATGTCCTCGTTTTCCAGGTTTTCATCAGGAGAGCTTGCTTGAGTCATCCCTTCATTTGTATGCATGAGGGGGTGGAGCGTTGGTGTAAACGTGGTGCTTTACAAGTGTCAACACCAAAAGAGCTCTAAAAACATGACATCTATCACAACGGAGAAGAGTAGCCACACAATCAATTCTCTCCGGTTTGCTTTTAGATCCATGAGTAATTGGTGTGGGCACGAGTTTGGGTGGAGGTGGCATGAAGAAAGAGGCAGATATTCCTCTCAGGATTGGCGGAGGTCTGTGACTGGGCGGATTGAGGATTTTACACAGCTAGGGGTCCACGATGAGATTTGTTCTTGGGATTTGCCGCCTCATTGGTGACCCCTTGCTCCCCAAGGTTGATGTTGCTGGTGGACGCATGGTGAGGATCCCGTCCATGACGATAGACGTCGAGGTATAACAGACCTGACGGGACAGAAGAATCCATGTGAGAAGACACAAATGAAATAAAGAAGAGAAATGTGAAGGTGTGAATGTAGGGTAAATTAATGATGGGATTGTCGAAACATGATTTTGAAAAACCCCCAAACTGGAGCATCTCTTGGAGATCAATGTTTAAGTAACATTCAGGAACAGAATGTTTTTGCTTCAAACTTTTGGGCTGAAATGGCCAAACCAAGACACGTTTATCCATTGCTCTCCAAGATTTCTGTGAACTGAAATGTCCCGCATTGAATATTCACCATGCATACTGAGTAAATATTGAAAACGCTCTTTTAACCTTCAGAGGTCAAAAGGCAAATCCATAAAGAACCCCAATTATGATAACTGTGAATGGCAAAAAGGCTGAAATTTCTTTGTGAATCCATGACCTCTGTGCATTGCCTTTTAAGTTGCTCCGTACCTATTCCTCAATTTGAACAGGACACGAGTCCTCATCTGTCCATTCCACAGACATCCAGGAAGAAAGAGAAAAAGAGAAATGGGAAATGATGGAAGGAAAAACAGAGACAGAAAAGAGAGAGAACACAGCACATTTACAGCACATCAGGAAAATCAACCAGCCATCCACAGAAAATGAAAGTCGGATTGAGAGAAGGAAGAGAAGCTTGGCGCTTAGAGATATGAGAGAAGATGATAGGGTTCTTTTAAAAAAAAAAGAAGAAAAAAGCACACTTTAATGCTCAGGATTTTAAAATTTGAAGTGCCAATTCAATTAAGTGATTTTCATTTTGCTTGAATGGGCACATTACTTGTGACCTCAAACAGTATATGGACACTTAAGCAGCACCTAAAAATGTATGAATGCCATTGCATTACATAAAAATATAATACCCCAACATAACATATATTATATTATGTTATAAATTAGTTTAAGGGGCATATTTACTATCAGTTTGCAGCACAAACCCTCATTTGGCATTAAAAAAAAAAACTGGCATGATTTACTAAAGACACTGGAAAATTAGCGCACACATTTTTGTGACTCACCTTATTGAATAAGCATTTGTAATGAGGTTTTTTTTTTTATCTGTAAATTTATGGGAGGAGAGTATTTAAATGAATCATGCAACCCAATTTGCAAAGATTTTCTCTTGTATATTCAATCGTATTTGCTGCATTATTTAATGCCCCAAAAAAGCATGTAAAAGCAGGCACCGCTAGCACCGCTTTTGATAGATTGCACTGGTCATTATATAAATGAGATGTTGCTTCTGGGTTCTTTAATGTGCACTTTGTCAGGAAATCACCCACAGAATTTTTTTACTCCCATCTGCGCTTTTATTTGATTGCGCTTTAGTGCTAATTTGTCCTGTTTAGTAAATCTAGCCCTAAATTTACTGAATTTGACCTTTCATTTACAAAACATAAGATTAATCACAATAATTTTATTCTATAAAAATCATTTTAAAAAGTAAATATTTTACAGAGAACATTTTATCCATGTTCATAATTTTATGTACAATAATAGCACAAGATTTTACACTTTAAGTGTACCTTATGTGCCCAAATACTTTTCGAGCCAATTGTATATTTTGGACTGTGTAGTTATCACGATGAATAAAAATATGACAATGATGATGAATCATATTTTACAGTCTATCATGTGAAAAGCTTTATTTGTGTCCTTCCAGAGAGAATGCTTTCTCTGGATGACAGTTATCAAGAGTTGGAGATTAACAGAATATGCTGGCAAAAGAGGGAAGGTGAGCTGAGAAATGAAGGGATGAACGTAGAAATGAAGGGAGACGCAAAGCTACTTTGAGTTGGCAGACACTGAACATGAACTTAGCTATTAGTATGACCCAGAGAGATAGAAACAAGTCATACATGATATAAACTCACACATACACATAAACACACACAAAAGGTTAAAGGGCATTGCCAAAGAACCAATTAACACTACACAAAATTACAGCAGGGTCAAAGTAAGGACGTGCATGAAGCAGACAAAGCCAATAGTGTTTTAGAGCCAGTTGCTGTTTTAAATGGGACACCTTGAAACCGCCTCACCCAATCCCTTCCAATCAGAAAGTCCATGTTCGAGAGGTTGCCACTCACCAGCGAATCGGCCGTCAGGAGGCTGCTCATTGTCCAGGCCTGTCATACAGTGGGTGTCAGACTGCCCCTGATTGTTATTGTCAAACTCTGGACAAGGCACCTCGCTCCTCCTGCGCCCACCTGCAAGCGAGGTCAGAGGTCAAACAAGAGCAGCCGAGGCAGGGCAGAGCAGCCGAGTGGAGTACAGCAGTGAGGGGTCAGAGCGATGGGGCGCAGGATGCTACTCGGCAGCCATTTAGTGATGACTGCGGTTGATGGATGCACACATACTTATGTGAGAGCGAGCAGATGCGATTGGCGCGTGCACGAGAACACAAAACACTCGGACAATCATTTCCTCGCATTAGTAAGCATACAACACGTTCAATAAGAAACAGGTGAAAAATATCTATGCAAAATGGCAGTTAGTTTCAATACAAAGAAATTAATTAGTTGCCCTCAATTAGTTGGCTGAAAGAAATATATAGCATTGATACAGAAGTACGCTTGTTATAATAAATAATAAAATAATAGGTACAAAGCTGGATACTAATTAAAATTCAGATGCCAAATGTGCTTGTATGTGGGCTGATTAAATAAAACATAAAAATCATATTCGCCTCAATAAGTCATGTGATATTTATATTTGTATTGAGCAACCTTTGGCCCACCTGCAAACACAAGTTATTCATCAAGCAGGTGTGTAGGCAGTTTTAAAAGCTCTTGTAGATAAAGTACCACCTACATTGCAGTGTTTTGCTCCTTGATCTAGTCTACAGTGTCGTGATAAGTACAGCCAATAGCTGAGGTTGCAATTACCATGTTCTTTGGTGGGAGATGCGCAATCTTCCTCAGTCACATCATTTCCCTGAGAAGGAAAACACAACTCTAAGTAAATATTAAGTAAATACTTGAATTGCTGGATTTTGGCTGTTTGAATGTTTTAACCTCTGAATCCTGTTCTTCAAGAATGGCGGCCACAAAGTTATGCCCTTTTTCCTCATTGGGAATTTCCTGCGGACACATGTAAATTTGTTCTCTGTAAGACACAATATATGATCTGCAGGAATAGTTCTTGGCATAAACTTAGCAATGTTTGTGCAATGGTGGTAGTTATGGTGCACGTTTTGGTTACAGTGTTCTGATAACCTTTGACCATTGAAATTCCATGACTTCCTGATGACTGTTCTTTTTTTTTTTTTTACCATTTAAGGGGAGACACTGCAGGGAAGTTTTTTCAAGCACCTGTCAAATTAGAGATTTTGGGCTTTTTGGTTTTTCATAAAGAAGTTTTTCAAACTAGTGGAAACAAGTGTTTCTTTTATAGCACTTTATCGATTTAAATCAATAGATTTCAATTACAATACATATTTGTAATATTTATTTATATATACAAAATTTTATTCCGTCAAAATGCATTGTTTTCTGTCTGATCAAAGTTTTTTCTGAATTATGGAGCGACAAAACAAGATAAACAAAATTCCCTCTGTACAAACGTTTGACTCAAATATGTCAAAAGAAATTAATTTGTATTTTGAAACTGACTTCATTCAATGTTGAGATGTTTGTTCTATAAATGTATGCAAATTAAAGCATATTTCATTAAATAATGTCTCATTTGCATATTTAAACGTAATATTTTAGGAAACAAAATATTTCTGCAATTATCAATGTAATCAATCAATTAGGTAAGTAAGGTGAAAACTATTACTTAATTCACCTGCAGTGTCTCACCTTAAAGAATATTTTCTTTATTTATTTATAAATTTATTTTATAGCAAATGTTTTACAAAAAAAGGGAGAATAATATATATATATATATATATATATATATATATATATACATTACAAAAAATAAATATACTAAAAATAAATATACTAAAATGTATACTACACTATACAGAAAGTATACTATATTTATGTAAGTTATACAAATACCATGCAATCGTACTTTTAGTATACTAACTTACTGTCTGCTGAATTGAAACAACTAATTTTGTACTAAAGTATATTTTTACTTAAGGTGCATTTTAAAAACCTAGCTTTTAAAGATTGATATTATTACACCCATCCTCATTAATAGTGATATTAAAACACATTGTAGGCTTAATATTAAGAAATGTGCATTGAGTACAAGTAGTACTCCAAATAAAAAGTAAAAAAAAAAAAAAAAAAAATTCTGTTAGTCTCAAGTGATAAGTCAGTACATATGTTAATAGATTTGAACTACACTTAGTATGACATTTTAAATATATAACTTTTTACTAGAGAATATGCATGAGTAATAGTTAAATGTTCAGCATAACTTATGTCTTTATTGTGGATTTTTAAATGTTTTATTTATTTAAAAATCAAACATTAGATTATTAGGTTTTAAAAAATATCATATCAGCATGAACTGAAGCATCTGAATATAAAAAATAAAAATAAAATTAAAAATAACAAATTGTCCTGCTTCTAGGCCTTCTAACTGTCTTACCTCACCCTCATGTTGGGAAGGCGCTCGGCTCTCTGCTGGGGTCTCGGAAGCCTCCTCTCCCTCAGCACCAGCCATGTAGGATCCGGACATTGAAGAGAGTGTGTCAGTGCTAATCTGAGAGTGCTGGCTATGAGAAGACGCCATTGACATCACAGACTGGGCCAGGCTGCTGCTTACTGGATCTGATCGGGACAGAAAGTGAACAGGAAGACAAACAAATGTAAATGAGCCCCTGGTGTGTGTTTCAGTGAGATTTAGCTGTAATGCTGTACCCTCTGGGGAGGTGATTGTGGAGGACAGAGGGGTCCCGTTGCAAGAGGACTGATCTATGGCCCCTGAGGATGACAGGGTAATGTTGTCGCTTTCAGGAGTCACTCCAGACTGCAGTAAAATACATAACACAACAATGATGTTCAGACCGATGTTTATCATCCATCCTCATTACTACTACATTGTAAATATTACTTTTAAAATTGATTCATATAAATAAATATGGCTCATATATTTAGCTGAAATACTGTATTTACACTGTCATTCAAACGTTTGGGGTTAGTAAGGTTTTATTTTAGGAAGAAATTAATTCGTTCAGCAAGGATAAATTAAATTGGTCGAAAGTGAAATTTAAAATGAATCCTTTTTATAAAAAATAATACTACTTCAAATAAACATTTGAATTAAATTGATCAAATGTGACAGTAAAGACACTTTTTCTTTTGAACTTTTTGCTCATTAAAGCATCTTAGAAGCGCAATTAATTTCAACATTCATAGTAATAAGAAACTTTCTTGAAACCAAATATTAAAATGATTTCTGAAGGATCCTGTGGCACTGAAGACTGGAGTAACAGTTGGTCAAAATGAATCTTTGTCATCACAGTTACAATTTAATTATAATTTTTTTTAATTAAATAATATTTAACAGTATTTCTGTTTTTTTGGTCAAATAAATGCAGTTTTTTAAAAAATGCTTACAGACCCAAAAATGTTGAATGGAAAAATTACAACAAATGCAAATATATCAATAAAATATGTATAAGAAAAAATATATAATATACACCTCTTGCTGTTCTAAATGCAGTTTTCTCCTGCACGTTTGGACTTCAGACTCACTGCATGACTTTTCATCCTCCTCCTCGGGCAGCACTGAAGAATTCTGGGAGAGGGATCTAGAGAGTTCACAGAATACATGATTAGCAACGACTCATTTATCTGCCTGCTTCCTAAGCCCATAACTTAACCTTCAAGAAAAGCTGTAAAGTGACAGGAAAGTGTTTTAGTAACACCCAGCAAATGTTCTGTAGACATTAAACAACAGTTGTTGTTTTTTTACAGTAATACCGAAATACTACACCATTCAATCCTTCAGTTAGGGTTCACTCACTTAGAGCCGCTCTTCTTGTGTTTCACATTCTGGCTGGAGTTGACAGAGTGTTCTAACGGAGAGAGGGAGCGCACGGGCGTGTGGTAGCTTTCACTGCCATATGTGGGCACAGATCCAGAATCATGGCCCCTGGTGAGGCCCTGAAGTGGAGGAGCAGATGGCGACGGGTTCAGGGGCCCGTTTAAGGCCTCCAACAGGGACACAGCTTCATAGCCTGGTGGGATTTGCTCTGATGCCTGTAGTAAACATACACGTGGCTGTGAGCAATAGTACTTTTCACAAGCATAATAACATTTTCACTTTTTGAAGGAATAGATGATGCATACAGATGATTTGTAGGGTTTTGGATTAAACTGTGTACCTAACTTGTATCAGAGAGTGTCCCACTATGTTTAATATGCAAAGGCCTCAAAATTATCAGAATGAAAATGTGTTGTGCACTTAATGAACTGAAGCAAATTAACTTTAGCATTTTTTTAATCATGGTAAAATATAAATATATAATATGATACACAGGGCTTTTGAGGACAGCGCTGCATTATGATTTACCGAGTGCTCCTCTGAATCTGATGTCTGTGAGGTGATGACAGGGTTGAATCCAGTAGGTGTGAGTGGGCTCAGTTTTTTCCTCATCGCTCGAATTTGAAGGAGGGCACGAAACGCTATAGGAATTACATTTATGTATGAGACACTACAGATGCAAATATAATCTAAGCAAAATTTAATTTTCATAAATATAATAATCTGTAATAGAGTCCTATTGAATGAGTTTAGTACAGGGGTTGGTGCTTACGAAGTCGACAGATGGGGCAACAGTTGGCCTGGTAACGCAGTGTGTCTGCACAGGCATTGCACAGGCACAGGTGTCTGCAGGGCAGGATAAGTGTGTCCCTCACGTCCGACAAACACACCACACATTCAGCGCTGTTGTCGCTAATCTCATCTTCTGCCACCTGTGAAAATGAGTCTGTCATTTGTCAAATATTGATACTAATTAATGAATGCAAGGTTAGAAGTAACAGATGGACAAAATCTAAATCGATATGGAAAGAGTAGTGACAACTATATCATAGAATAAAGAATAAGCATAGATTTATAAGAATAAAGTTTATTAAACAATTTACTGTATTACTATATTTACTAATCATTTTGGTAATTTAAATCGTTCTACTGTCCTTGAATCTGATTCAATCTGATGATGATTTACCTTTGATTCTTCACTGTTGTATTTGTTCTCTATACCGTAGATCTCCTGCAGAAGGTAACTAACACCATCCACCTAAAATAAAATCAGATGAATCAGATTATTATTAAAGAATTTAATTTGAATTACAGAAACCAATATTAAATTTTAATATTAAATTACCTTCTTTAAAAGCTATATGATAACATAAATAGTAAGTCTTACCACTTGTTTCTGTTTCAGAGGTTTTACACAGTAACTTCCATCCATATGCTAGGAAAAAAAGACACTTACATTATACAACCGCTAACCGTAACAGTGAATTTTCTTTTGTTGGGTTAACTAAACTGGTATTAATTGTGTTAATAATATTGTTTAAAATGACTGAATCAATCTGATTGCATTAGTTTCCACCAACGTAGATCATTTTAATGTTAGATCAGGTAGAGAGAGTAGAACCTTGCTTTTTTTTTTTTTACATTTAATCTAGTTCTTATTTGCATACTAATTAACAAATGTGGAACACTGTATTAATGGAAAAATTGACAAAGATATCATTTTTTAATTTGCAATATTGTTTAAAAATTGAGTTTCAGTATATAATTCAGCAAGGACATATTAAACTGATCAAAAGTGACAGTAAATACTTTCACATTGTAACAAAAATCAAGAAAAAATGAATCATAGTTTCCACAAATAAGTTAAGCAGCACAACTGGTTTCAAAAATCTAACCAACCCCAAACTTTTGAACATTAAAATGAAAAACATTTAGTTTTTTTTTACACAAAAAGCATACCTTCTCAAAGGTTGCAAGAAGAACGTGGGAGTGTCCCAAGTGTTCTGCACAACAAAAACGAAGAGGTTATGAATATAACCAAGGTTCTTTGAGGGAACGAACACTGCGTCGGAGGACGCTAGGGGAACG
>JAUCMU010000021.1:10615222-10645564 GCA_032275025.1 Enteromius treurensis | reverse complement strand
ATTAATATATATTTTTTAATACATTTGAATAATAAAAATAAACTAAAAATGTATTTTGATCAAACTTGCCTGGGTGGCCCATTACTGGCTACGCGCCTGGTATGGAGGGTCAGATAGCTCCCTGGCATCATTAAAAATATCTTCATTTGTGTTCTGAAGATGAACGAAGGTCTTATGGGTTTGAAACGAGTTTGACACGAGGGTGAGTAATTAATAACAGCACTAACCATTTAAGACTAAATGTTATACCAGAAATGATTGTGAGATTTACTAAAACTGAATTCTTACCTACAGTAATTGTGGGCTCCAATGCTTTCGTTCCCTTTAAACTCATTTAAAGGAATACGATAGTAGTTCCAAGGCAAACATTCGATTTCTTCCACTGTCTCACTGACAAAACCTCTGTATGACTCCCCATTCCCCTCATAGCAATCATTTGGACCTGAATACAAAATGACATAATGCATTATTATTACATCTAATTAAATTTTATTTAAAGCAACGCTATGTAACGCTCTAGTAGTTGATTAGTAGAACTACAGAAATGAGTTGCTTCGGTTTCGCTGGGCCTATCGGCACGGACGAATCGGGGTTTAGTGCGATTTTCACTAACAACATCAACTCTTCAAATAACGTAAGACGGATATCGGGAAAATACATGTTATGAGCAGGGACGTGTGATTTGTTTAAAGAAGTTAAATATTAAATAAATAAATAGCCTACAGTTTGGCAACGTTTTTTGTGGTCATTTAAAACATAGTAGGCTAGTTACCAACGTTCAGCCTGCATGGTTGTGTGAACAATGGACAGCAAAAAGCTTCGTACTGACGATTTCCCTTGAAAACTATTTTCGGTGATGTTCAGCTGTCGTTCTTTCACTGCAAAATGTATCCAAGTAACCTGACCTTCTTTCTTTTAACTTATTTACGTACATGGGAAATCCGTTTCGACAACGTTAAAATATATATGGCTATACAAATTATTATAGGCTTACCTATGATTTAGAGTATTTAGAGATAGTTTTGTGATATACTGGCTTATTATAAAGCAAGTTTTTTGAAAAAGTGACAGTGTAGCTTTAAGGTAGCATTTGATTTGGCATAAGATAAAAAAAAAAAAAAAGAAAAATTCAATAAAAATAAAATGAAATCAAACAAACGGAATTACCAACTTGGCAGAACTGCCCACTGTAATTTCCAGGACACTCGCACGTAAATCTGGCTCTGGTTCGGCCTTTAACACACTTTCCTCCATTCAGGCAGGGACTAGGGTTGCAAGCGGAGGCTTATATTGCAAACACAAGTATAACAGCAATTAAAAAGACAAACGGAATGACATTTTCAGGAAGACAGAAAATAAATAGCAATTCGCCACAATCTGACATCATAAAACATTTAATGAACTCATTCATAGTGATCGGTAAGCTCTTCTTAAAACAACACCCTGAAATTGGATACAGAGACACTTACCCGTCTTGCACTTAGGGGCCTTATAGGGAGGGTGGCATTTGCATTCATAAAACGGGGCCTCTTGTGTTCTGACACAATCACCATGACCACACTTCACTTTCTTACACACGTTCCTCTCTGTAAGATCCCAAGATGAAAACTCTAGAATGATACTCATTCTTACTGAAAATAGTAATAATACAGCTTATTAAGATCTCACCATCCTGACACTTTTTGCCAATGTAAGGCTCTTTACAGATGCATTTGAAGCCGCCACTCTCAAGAACCTTGCATACTCCGTTGTTCTGGCATGGATTTGGATCACACACTTCTACAGAAGTATCAAACACGATCAGCGTACATATATTTATGAGCACCAAACTGAAAACCTATGATACACATGCACTTTGCCTATTTAAGTTCTTGCCTGGTTCATCAAAAAAGGCAAAAATCCAATCAATAGTTTCATTAATTTCAGCTGAAGATATTTCCTCTGTGGTGTCATTAACAGCATAATCATATATTTCTGTCAAGGGGGCAAGAGAGAAACAATAGTGATGTGAGCATGCAGCAATCTTGTAAACACATGCCGTAAATGGAAACTAGATACGATTCTTACCGTCAACTACTAAACTGAAAATGTCATCCAACAGACCCTGGAAATGTTGACACAGTATCAATCTGATAGTGTAATTTATGCCAATTAAACAAATAAGTCAATCTATTAACAACAAATTTACATTGTTACATACCGGTGCTGCTTGGACTGGCAAAGTGAGGCCAGAAAGGCCCATCAAAAGCACAATCGCTGGAAGCATGATTTCAGAAATAAAAGTTGCTCAATGCAACACCAAAAAATCCCTTGTTTTTGCTGGGCTGTACATCAACAACCCCTGAACCCTTTTCTCTGCTTACTATCTAGCAATCATTACCTAACAGCATTGATTTTATGTGTTTTGGCCAGTAAGCCACACTACAGATATGCATTAAAACACTTTTTTGGTTTAATTTTGATGTGAACCAGTGAGTATATAAATAATTCTCTTAATAAACCCCATAAATTAGCAGGTGCGTTCATTTATCTGAACATCATGACAAGTCCGTTACGTTCCCCCAGATTTTATCTGCTGCTTTTTGTGGGAAGTATGCTATCAAACAAATTTAAAATAGAAAAGAAAAAAGCAATTCACGAAAGAAGTTCATGATTTGCTTAGCCAGTAATTATTATAATCAGTCCAGCACCTCAATAATTAACAATAATTAATAAAAATGTCTTTCTTACGCATGGAAATTCTGTAATCCAATGTAAAAATTTTGTTTCTACTGTTTTAGACAGCAACTGACTACAGTGATTTATTTATTTAAATTAAGGGTTTATGAAAAGCTTTTATTTTTGTGCTAAACAAAACTAAACAAATAATGAAAACTTGTAAAGTACATTAAATACTATTTAATGTGTATTATTAAGATTTTCTTTTTTTAAATCCTTTAATCTTTCATATTCTTATAATCCAATATTTTAATGTTAAATTGAAATGTTGAAATATTAATACAACAATAAGATATTAGATATTAAAAATAGATATTATGTACTTTTATGTGTGGGGAGTAAAAAATAAAATAAAATAAAAAACATTCAAAAGCAAAACTAAATTTGAAACAAGTGAACAAGTCAACACTGATCAATAATCAGCATAAAATTATAGAATAGAATTATTACACTAAACATAACACTCAAACTGATTTCCACAATTGTTTTATTTAAAAGATGAGAAATGGATCAGTTGACAACTGGAGTGCAGAAGTTCATTCTCGGTATATACAGCATGAGAGATAAATATTCAAGAGTTCATCTGTTGGTGCATCACATCAAATGATCTCACAGGTGCCTTGAACTCACTCACAACTTCTCAAAACATGTCAGTATTAACTGGTAAATGCATTCAAGTGCAAGTGGCAAACGTAATGCTATCAAAAAAAGTAAAAAGGTAAAAAACACTGTACCTTAAAAAAGTGTCTCTTGCATTTCATTCATATTTTCAGGAATATGATATGGTCACCAGTGATAATCATGTTATCATCAGAAAACCATAATGGGGAACAAATCCAAACACTTCATATATATTTTGTTTGCATTCACTGAAACCCAGCGGGATCTTTTGTTTTCTTTCTCTAGGTGCACTATGATTGTCAGATGAAGGGAGGAGGCAACATCTCAAAACACTCCGCACACACTCTGGCACACAAACAAACACTCATTCACTCTCTTGCACTCTTATTTATTGGCATCGCTATCATGCCAGTCCTGGAATATCAATCCCATCAGTGTGAATCACACCTAATACAAGTCCTCCGCTCCACTCGCACACATCAAAAGAGATCTACGCTCTCTACGAAGCAATTAAGCGCTAACACTATAAATGGAGTATCCAGAACATGTCAGATCATTGAATCCAACACCAAACCGCCTCTCAGTCCACACTAGTTCATTATTTCAAATTCCACCTGCACCATCCTCTATGACCACTAGAAGTCAGGAGTTACATTCATTGACTGTAGTCAATATGGAGGTTTTTTTTTTTCTTCTTCTTCCATCAGTAGCAATCACCAGTTCACCACATCAGTGCATCTCCTCTATAGTTAAGGCACAATAATGTCCTTTTGTAAAATGAGTTTGCTTGTAGTGGTCTGGGGTAGTTGGGGGTTGTTTAAATGTGCAGTTCATGTGTACTCAGATTTGCGGATGTAGTTGGATGGGACGTAACCCCTCTTTCCTCCTGCCTCTCCCAGCCACCACTCCTGGTTGCCATTCATGTCCTGGAACTCAAGGATTCGGACTCGCTGATTGGCTGAAATGCTGAGCTCATTTGCACACCGTGCACTGAAGGAGTAAAGAGCGTAATATATCTGAAAGAAAATATAAAGTTGAAGAATATTTATATAGATACGGATCGATACAGCATTTTATGATCATGTTAATTATAAGCATTCATTTATGTACAGTCAGAATTGTTTATGAACATGATGGTGTATCAATGTCGGAGCGGCTATGTGACCATTTAAAGTCAATCAAATCAAAACTGAACCTAATTTGGCTGAGATTGTTTGTGATTTCTACAAATATATCTATGTGGCTTCTGACTGGTTTTGTGGTCAAGGGTCACATACGAGAAACCAAAGATGGCAAATAATGTAGTTTAACTATTTTGTTACACATAAATTATATTTGTTATAAGTTAATATGTATTACAAATACATATTTTTTTATTAAAAAAATTATTTTATTTCCAAATGACTTCACAGTACATACTGTTTTAAATATACTTTGTAATACCTTCAAACTAATAATAACTAATAAGGAAGACATTTTTAACATGACGGGACTAAACCACAGTTATTCAACTGTTTTATTATATATAATTATTATTTTTACAAATTACATTTACATTTTGTAATTGCATGTTTATAACTTAAAATGACTAAAAATGTAAAAATAAAAAATATAATGTAATTTTTTTAAATGTTGTCACATTTAGGAAGTAACATTGCTTGTGAGGGCTATTTAATGTATCTGCAATCACTGAATTCTGGAGTGATTTGGTTGTCTAAAAATAGCATACCTGATGTCCATCTATCTCAGGTTCAGGCTCTGGATCTATATACTCCTCAGGACTGTACTGTGATGTTCTCTGCTGTACCAAATAGTCTCCATTTTGTCTCTGCTGTGAGCTGAAAGCACCACGCGAGTCGGAGTTCTTACTGGAGGGACAAGAATCTGTCTCAGAGAAGCCTGGAGGGTCTCTGTGATTGGTAGGAGTGTTTTTATCAGGGTTTAAAGAGTCTCTGTGATTGGTGGAATTTGGGTAGAAGGGCTCTGAGTGGTCCCTGTTTTTCCCACAGGCTGTCTCAGGCAGTTCTTTATTATTGGGAGAGTTTCTGAAAGTGGGGTCGAGGGAATCCCTCTGACTGTTAGTTGAAGAAGCCTCTTTGGTTTTCCTCGGAGTGGTTTCTTGATTTGTGCGAGTGTGTGGAGGCATCGCCGTTGAGAAGCTGACAGTCGACGTCTCCTGGTTAAAAGTCAGAGTGCTGTTGCTGTTCTGCCGTGAGAACATGGGAGAGGAGCCACCGTAGCCTGACTCATTTGATGACTGGCTCTCAATAGAAACATCCGACTGACTCCTGCGTGGATTGTAGGGCTTCAAGAAGGAGCTATACACAAAGCCCTTCGTAACTAGAGGAAAACCAAAAAGGGGTGTGTTTTAGGAAATGCTGACACATGTATCACACACAGATAATGTGATACAAACCTCCATTGTCTATTAGCCAGCGGTTCTGGCTGCCCATGGGGTCTTGCTGCTTGATGACACCCACTATGTCTCCCTCCAGTACAGATACGTCCAAGTCTTGTGCTGCGTTAAAATTTCTTTCAGCCTGGTAGAGTTTCTCTGGACCGTATCTTGCCAGGAGCCCCGCTCGGTGCTCATCCGTCTGTAGCACATAGTTTGGCTGCAAAATCAGACAAAAAATGAGGAACAGAAAAAGAGGAAAATGAATAATGGACACAAATCTGTCTTTTATGGTCATGGTTGACTGTGCAGCTGAAAAACATCAGGTTAAAACAGCCTACACTGATTTGATCGTCTGGATTTCTGACTGACTAGTTGCAAAGAGTCCAAAACAGCTTAAAAACTGGCCTGATCAGCTATCCACCTTGGTTTAAGCTGTTGCAAAGAAACCATGTTAGTATTATATATACTATTAGTGTTTGTTAATATTTGAATTACCTTTTATTTTTTTATTGTTTTTGTTTTTATAATTTAATGTGCTTTTGTCATTTTTTGTGTTTTTTAATATTTCTGTTTCAGCTTTTATTTATTTTAATTTTAGTAATTTAGTACTTTAATAAAAACTTATATTATTTTAATAAATTAATATTTATTTTCATTTCAGTTCTTCAGCCTAAACAGCCTATTTTTTATTTCAGTTAGTTGCCAAGGCAATATTTCTGTTTACATTTTTTTTATTTTTTTTCATCTAATATATATATATATATATATATATATATATATATTATTTTAGCTTTATTTTAATTAATTGGCATTTTTTGGCATTTATATTTGATTTATTTCAGTTTTAGTGAATGAAATTATTATTATTATTATTATTATTTTTTTTTACAGTTTTAGATAACACTGTCTGCTTTGGATCAGGCTGCATTAGGGAAACTCACAGGGCCTTGTTGTTTCTTTGAGTTCTGTTTCTCCAGAGTCTTCTTGTCAAAAGGCTTGCGTACAGTTGTTGTAGGAAGATTATCAGGAAAGAAGCTGAAGCTCTGAAGTAAATCCAACACCCGAGTGTGTTCCTCTTGGAACAAAGACACCAGATTTCCTTCTGTACCACCCAAACCAGACAGCTAGAGAGATGTAGACATCACATTAGGTTTAAAAGAATCAAGAAGAATAAAGCCCTCACAGGAATGTTACAGAGCATGATAAAACTGTCCTCACCTGCAGCAGTGGAGTGAGCTCTCTCAACGTAAGTGCAATGAAATCTCTCTGGGCCTGGGTGAAGCCTCTCACGCAGCTGGTGAACAGATCTTCGGCTGCTCGGTGGAACTTCGGCAGCTCATCCAGCAGCTGGGCATTCAGGGCTTCGTAGTTATTTCTCGCCGTCTGCAGCTCCTCTTGTACGCGCTTGTCCTTCAGCCTCTCTGCACGCTCCTTACAGTTGTCGTAGTCCAGTAGTTTGTCTCTACGTTTCTGGATAAGTTTGTGGGGCCCAGCAAACATATTGAGCATCTGGGTGAGGGGAGTGATGACTAGGGCTTCTGTCCTCTCCTTCTGCTCAAAGACAGACATGCAGACATGCATTTAGAAAGATGTGAGACATAGTTCACGCCAATATCATGTGCTTAATTCAAACTAATACTAGTAGATGCTCTCATCTACTAACTATCTCTAAGTTTTTCACCATGAAAGGCAATCTTAAAGTCATTTTGGTACTCACAAACTCTGTGAACTGATTGTCACTGATGCATCGATGCGCTCTTTGAAAACGTTCAGGGTCCATATGCTGTTGCCGTTCTGTGTAGATGTCACAGAAACTGATGGCGGAAAGCACCTTTACTGAGGCTGACTCCTATTGGATATAAAACAGGTCAGGCAAAATTGCTTGCTGAATCAAAAAGTGAATTAGCGCACAATACAATGAAACTGGCAAAAAAACATACGACTAATTTTGTTGTGTTGTGCTAATTTCTAAGTTGTGGCTTGTTTCCGCTATGTTGTGTTAATTTTGTTGTGTTACGGCATGTTTTAATGTGTTGTGGAGATTTCATCACTGGGGCAACAAAAACTGGCAACATGAATGGAAGCACATGAAAAGATTAGTAATGAACTTAAGCAGAAATCATTTTATTACCCTTATATGCTGCAGATAGAGGGAGATGTCCCTGATGAAGGATTTGATGAGGCGCTCCTGGAGTCTGAATTTTTTCTCTGCTTCATCAAAAGCTTCATCTTTGATCTAATAAGGAATGAAGAGCAGTTTGGTTCACACCAATTCAACAGAATCTCTCAGTCAAGAACTTATGGAGTCGTTAACAGCAGTGCCAATGTACCTGAGATGAGATCCCAGTCAGGTGCTTTAAATGGCTGCTCACTCTGTTAGACTTCTTGATGATGGAGTGCATACTCAGCTTTGAGATCTTGTCAATGAGCCTGTCTTCATCGCCTTTTCGGTACTTCACCACTGTAAACAACAGATGGTGCTGTCGAGTTATGTAACACCATCACAGCCGATAGCAGACAGATAACAAAATAGACCGAACGATAGACAGACAGATGCATACCAAGATCCTTTCTCCTTTTGAATTCGTTAATATTGACGTTGATCTCTTTAATGGACATCACTGCCTCGGCGAGCTGCTTCCTGTCGTGGTGTGACTCTGGAGTAGTGTTAAGCAGCTCCATCAGGAGCAAGGGGTAACGCATCACTCTCTGCACCGGCTTTATCAAGAAGGAACCCAGATTAATGTAGTTTGTCTTTCCCCTGTGACAGAACAAAAAGGGTGAGAGAGGGAGATAAAGTGATTTAGACGCTCATCGAGGTAACATTCTTCACCCTCCTCTGACAGCAGACTGGGGTCACTGAACACACACTGTTTTCAACCATCAGTAATGCACTGACTCAACGTCAACCACTTTAAAAAGGGTTACAGTATGGTACAAAGACAATCTAACAAAGGGTGCACACTTTCTGACTGATGGAATGAAAACAGGAGATCCAAATTCAGAGCGATTTGGATGTTGCAGAATAAGACATTTCTAAACGGATAAATCTGGATTAAACATCATGAAGCAATTAGAGTATGTTTAAATTATATATTTTTTTTGCATTTGGAGAAATAACATTTGTGCTATGTTGGTTTAATTGCTTAAAGTATCACATCATGAGCTCAGAGATTGGGTTAATAACTCTTTCACATGCCACCGCAAAGCATTAAATCAGTTGCCCCCAAAAAATAAAAATACAAAACAATTTAAAATATGAGCCAATTTTCCCACTGGGTTCATATTCTGACTCTAAAAATTGCCTGCAATCTGTAGGGCTGAGTAAAAAAAAAAAAAAAAAGAAAACTCTAATGACTGTTACCTTAATTTGAATGATTTGGGTTTTTTTTTTACACATACAACCGATGTGCAAATTTAAGTCAGAATATGACTCAGGAAATGATCACAAAACACACAGCACACACACAGAGCAAACAAGGCCCCCTGGTCACGCACGAACACAAGGAGAAAAGGGTTACGCAGGTTAATATACGGTCAGCATGCTGTCAGGCGCTTCACATGCAGTTGCCGTAGAGTTGGGTTAAACTTACCACTCACGATATATCCCTCTGTCAGGGGAGAGGAAGAAGGAGAGAGAGGAGAAAAAGGGAACAAAACACACAGTGTCGGGTTAAACCACCTCTGTCTCTTATTAGAAAGAAGCTAATGAGCTTATCACATTTAACGCAGCTTATTTTTAAAATAAAAGTCATGTCTTGCCATTACGCTGCAATGGACACGAATGCAGCGGGCAAAAGGGCAAGATGACAAACGCGAAACTGAAAAACAATTTGTGCACTTGATTAATAAGCTGCCCGTTGCTGGGGCAACTCATGCCATGAGTGACCCGCTTTAGGCGAGCATTAAGCCTCTGTGGGGCCTCCACTGGCCCCTCTCTGATCTCCCACTGAGAGCCAAAATGAAATGTCAGTCAGAGTCTAGTGCACTCAAGTGTGGAAGTTCAAAAGTAATAAAAGACACCAGACATTATTTTTAAGGAGCTTTTTAGAGGATTTATTCCTCTTTTTCATGGCTAGCTTCGCTACAGTAACATCCTGCCAGAGAATCAACATGTTGGCAATTTTTTCGACTGGATTCAGAGTCATTTGGGATAAAGCTAAGCTGTAGACTTGGCAAAGTCTCGATACTCGGGATAAACAGCTCCACGTTCCCACTCCTTACTGAAAAACATTTCTGGAACTTCTGGGAAAATCTGCTGAATATTTCCTTGTATTCTTTGCTTGATCTGGTAAAGCACTAAAGCAAATATCAAGTACAAACTAAACTCTGTACTAACAGGAAGGGACTTTGTGGTCAAAGACGTAGATGGCAGTATAAATGTTTACAATAAGAAACTAGTCAAGAAATGTAGTTGCCACAGGCAAACTGTGTTTAAGTTCAAATAAAGATACAACACTAGAGGAACAGGCCGGAAACGACTGCAGAAACAGTGAAACTGACAAAGTGGTGAAACTAGGTGAGGCGCATTCCTCTCCCGCCATGCATTACTAATCCACAATAACAAAGATCTGAAAACTGAAAGACATAAAGGTTCACTGTTATGCAAATGGTCTACCACTGAAAGGTTTGGGGTCGGTACAATTTATTTGATCATAAACACAGTAAAAACAGCCATACTGTTAAATAAAATATTATATTTAAAAAATTGATTTATGTGATGGAAAAGCTGAATTTTCAGTAGACTACTCTGATCTTTATAATAAATAATGCTGATTTTGTGCTCAATAATATTTCTTATCATTATTGTGCTTCTTAGTATTTTTGCAAACACCAAAATAATTTTTTTCCAGGATTCTTTGAGCGGCAGAACATAAAAAAATTGCATTTATTTTCAAATAGTTTTTTTTGTTTTTTGTAACAGCAAATAAATTAAAAAACATACTGAGCCTACTCTTTTGAACAATAATGTACTTTTATATAAAATAGGGAACATCCCATGTGGCACCTGGAACATTAAGCAGGTTATAGTATAATATAAATCAAACTTGAGAATCAGACAATGAGAAGGGCAAAGATGCTTCCTGTTTTAGAATGCCACATGTCTTTAGTCATCCTGTGTCCATTTAGATGAGTCAAAGTACAAGTAAAAAAAAAACAGACTGGTTCTTCTAGATTTTGAGACACATTTTAAGCCAGCACACCCTGTAGTATTGTTTCTGTTGATGATGTGTTACTATAAACGTGTCTACACCGCATGACAGACAATCCCAGATACCTTTAAAATTGACAGATCATGTGTAACGTTAAATAACGCACAATTAGTGTCCTTCACAACTACTTCTCATACAGTCACACACTGTTAAATCTCATGACTGGCATGCTTAACTGGATCTGGACATGCGTTGGTAGTGGTAACCACACCATGCAATCAGCTGAAGGTGTCTGATTCATGAAAACTACCTGAGCCTCTCTAGACATTCCAATACGTGCTTCTGGATGTTCTCATCTTTTTCATAGGTCTCCAGTAAAGAGATGGCGTCGTCATGATTTTGGCAATAGATCTTGTAAACCTCCTCCAATTCACCTTTGTAGTCCAGAAATACTTGCCCTGGATAAATAAAAATGAATATGGTAAAACAGCAATACGGATACTGATCTGAATCTATATTGTGAGTTCAGGGAATTTTTTGTTCTAACCTATTGAGTCAGTATCCTGGAGGGTCTTGTTGAGTCGACGGGAAAGTTCAATTACAGAATTGATGTTTCCAAAGAGACCATCAAAATCAATACTCTGGACCTACAGGACATTTAAGATGACGTCTTGAATGGTTTTCATTACATAAATACATCATTCATGCTTGTTGAGTGTTTCTTGCCTGTTTCTTCTGCAGAGGTTGAATGATCTCCTTCACACACATCTGAAGATCCTTGATGTAGTCATGTTCTGTCTGCAGAAGCTCCTCGATGACCTTGGACCTTTTCTCCAGCATCCTTTGTTCGGGGTCTTCAGTGGTGGTCGTTGACGCCGGGGATGATTCTAGAGACTTAGGCTGGGACGCAAGCAGGGTCATCTCTAAACAGAAAGAACGAAAAAGTATGCTTGTCAATCACAAACAACTTACAACTTAGTCCGACACTATAACTAAGGTTTCTGATAAAACACGGTGTGAAAAAAAACAAAACATTAGCATGTATGAAAAGTTGTTTTTTGATATATAAAACCGTTTTGTGACTGATGCAGTCCTACAAAATAAGCATCGTTCGATAGAACGAACGACAGAACAATAGATAGACAGAACAATTGAACGATAGAGCAACATAGAACAATAAAGAATAGAATGATAGAAGGATAGATGGGCAAATAGAACGCGTGATAGAACGATAGAATGCATATAGATAGATTGATCAAACGGCAAAACAACAGATAGATAAAAATAACAGCAAAGAATAAAATAATAGAAGGCGAGATGGATAAATAGAGTAAGTGATAGAACAGAATGAAAGATAGATAGAGAGAGTGAGTGACAGAACGACAAAAAACAATAGAATGACAGAAGGATAGATGGGTAAATCAAACGATATAGATTAGATAGATAGATTAGATAGATAGATAAAAGCATAGACAGCATGATAGATAGTATGATAGACAGTACGATAGTACGATAGATAGATAGTGACAGAACAACTAAAAACAATAGAATGACAGAAGGATAGATGGGTAAATCAAACGATAGATAGATTAGTTAGATAGATGGATAGATGGATAGATAGATAGATAAAAGCATAGACAGTATGATAGATAGTATGATAGACAGTATGATAGATAGTATGATAGACAGTACGATAGATACATAGTGACAGAACAACTAAAAACAATAGAATGACAGAAGGATAGATGGGTAAATTGATGATTAGATAGATAGATAGATAGATGATAGATAGATGATAGATAGATAGATAGATAGATAAAAGCATAGACAGTATGATAGATAGTATGATAGACAGTACGATAGTACGATAGATAGTGACAGAACAACTTAAAACAATAGAATGACAAGGATAGATGGGTAAATCAAACGATAGATAGATAGATTAGATAGATAGATAGATTAGATAGATAGATAAATCCACCATTTGGCCTGTATAGACACAATAAAAGATTTCACACTAGTCTACATGGATTATGCTCATTTATAAAACATGAGGAAGAACATGGGAAACATGAATGAAGCTGCCAGTTGGAGTGGGAAAGAGAAGGCAGTTTTCCCTGCGTGTTGCCATTGGCTGTCCAGAGGATGTCATGGTTTGGAGTTTAGTTGGACTGCTCTTTGATCTCTTCGGTCAGAACTGGCACTCAGATGGGTCTGGAGCAGGAGTGTGGGAGGGAGATCTGCTCTCACGCATGGGTGCCTCCCTACAATGCTGCCTGAGATGGTGCTTCATGGACGTACAAAAGACTGTCAAAGCACGCAGTGAGACATGGAGCCTCTCAGGAGACAGGGGGAGGCATCTGAGGTGGGGCTGGGATTTAGATAAAACCATGAAGGCGGTGATAGAAAACGCCAACAAGTTTCAAAATAAAGGAAAGACGCAAAAAAATTGGTGCATTGGTGGCTGTTGGCTACAATTAAACAAAACAAAACAGGAGGCAAGTTATAGCTACCCTCTAACTTACAGTTATTTTCTAAGTCTTTGTACACAGCCCATTAACATGTGTTGCCCACACTACTGAAAGATAAAACAAAAAGTTTGGTCTATGCAGCAGCATCCATCCATGTACTAATTGTGCTACTTCACATGCAGTACAGAGTACATAGACACACATTACCATTATAATCCAATCTGCTGTGACCCACATCTAGTTCATTGTTCTGAACAAAATAATCTTCAAAGAGCAAGTTCCCTCACAATACATTTATTCATTCATGTGGTCTCAGAGTTTCGATCAACATGTCAAACTTAAGCGTTTCCAAAAAAAGAACCTAAGAATCAGACATCGAAAACAATCATGTATAACTACTATGAATATTGTGGATTTATTTAGTAATGAACCCAAGACCAGTGAAGGAAATCCACCGGGAAAAGCATAGATTTATTTTACTTGCTTACTAATCAGGTGCCTGGCTTACATTAAATGCATTCAGTTTACTATTTTTATTTTTCTGATGAAAGATAAACATGTGTAGTAGTTATTACAGGCAAAATATTAAATGTTGTGGGTGAATATTTATTGGGTAAACCCCTATTTTTATGAGGGGGGTCAAAATGACAATTTTAAAGATTCAGAGCCAAATTACAAAAGAGTAAAAATAGAATATTAATTTTACACAAAGATTAGTCAAATCTGTTGATTTTAGCGATATTTTTTGCATAATGTGCAAAGTGTAACCATTCAAAAATGTCGAAAGAGCACTTTTTAAAGTTATTCTCCAAAGCTTGTATGGCTTTAACTTGAAAGGCATTAAAGATATATTAGACGTCTTCATTTTTTAGGGCCCTATATATGGTTCGGTTCCAGACGTACTGGGATTTCAGAAGTAAATCATTAAATTGTACACATTTTCAACTGCCAAAAACCATTGAAGAGATGAATAATGAAGAACAAATAATGTTGAAACTAGAAATGTATCTGGTTTCCTTCTCCCAAAACAACAGCACTGAACATACCGGTCTTGAGCGGCATAAATAATCTTTTTCCAGAATTTGCATGTCTATAACTCAAGAAGTACTAAAGATATAACAATATTATTTTAGATTCTAGTTCTTGATAAGACTTCTTTTGGAATCAATGCCTTGCATCATTCAGTCCTAGAGATATAGGGACCCCAACGAGAAATGTACCTTGTTTCTCTCTATCTAAACTATTGTATAGACATAGCTGTTTGAGTGTCTTAAATATTTTTTCAAAAATTTGAGCCAGGAACGTTTCTGAAATTTGGTTTATTTTTTTATCGGACTGAAAAATTGCATATATTGAAACTAAACTTACTCAGACGTCTGTGGTCTGGGTGATTTATGGGAAAAGGTTGAAAGTACAAAGGTGAAAGTATCTGTAAGTGTGTGAAACGGGGTTAGAGAGAAACTGAAACAGAGAGCAAAGTGTTACACAGAACTGAAGCTGTGCTGCGGTATATCAGTTTAATTTTCAAGACTATGTGTTCCTGCGCTCACCTGTATGTGTGCCATGGTCTAGTGAAAGGCAGAGAGGGTAATCTCGACTAAGCACACACGCACACACAATGGCTTCTCTTTCTGTGGACATAATTGATTGTGACATTATGTTTGGTCTGCATCCAGGGTCGTGCTACAGCCAATGTGTTGCTCACATAGTTCCCACAACAGCAAACCCAATGATGGCCCCAAAAAAACAAACAAATAATAAAATAATAATGCAAAAGTCATAAACACTGTACCTTAAACAATTGTGAACTAGTTTCCCAACAAAAATTCCAAATCAAATTTTTTATACACACAAAAAAACCCTTAATTTAAAATCAAATTTAAAGCTTTCATGTTAATATATAAAAATCTTGTTAAAAAGTTTGGAGTCATAGCAATTTAATTTCTTTTTTAAATCATTATATTCAGCAACAATGCATTAAATTGATCAAAAAATATACGTTTGTATCAATATTTTCACATTTTCTACTTGAAAGCAGCAACTATCTGCTGTCATAGCTGTAAACTAAAACTATTTTGACATACACAATATTACCTAATTTTATATATGACATGGCATATAATATAGTGGTTGTCAGATGTATTACTTTTACCAGCTAAAAACAGGTTTTTAAGTAAGTTTGCTGTAGGAAATATCAGCTATAAATTTCCAAACATTAATTTTGACATTAATTGTAATAATCCAGTGAGATTTTTGTTTGCACAAGCAGTCTGACAACAGTGTTCCACTCAGAGATCTGAACTCATTATCATCCAGTCTGTCTGGAGCGATATGAAGAAACAGAAAAAACAGACAGAATAAACTCAGAAAAACATCAACTTTAAAGCTATAGTCCTGTTAAAAGATTTAGACACTTGTAAAATAATTATGCTGTAAAAAAATAATAATAATGTAAATTAACTTCTTTTATCTGAATTAAATCAACATGACCATGTTTGTGTTAAAAGCAGCTTTTTCCAATTTTTTTTGCTTTTGTATATATATTATCAAGTTTTTTCTCTATATAGCAATAAATATTTTTTTTGGTTAAAATAAGGTTCAGGAACAAATAAAAAATTATTATAAATCTACCCAAGTTCACGCTCCATAAACCACTACTCTTGAATCTAAAAAGACTTTAGTACAACCATGGACAAACTTAACATGATGCTCACACAACACTTCCTCTCAAAATCACCCCAATCCATGAACCTCACACTGAATTTGCATTTCATACTGAACATTTCAATTCCTTTATGCAGCAAAGACTCTGCATACTTGTCTGTGGAGGCGATTCAGCAGCACTAAAAGAAAGAACAGGGCCTCTAAGACGTCACCCACCTGTTACCCCCCAAACTCCTCGTCTTCACCGCCACACACAAATGCACACCAAAGGTCACGGGCGGTGCATTCCACTAAAGCCTAGTAGAATCCCTCGGTCCCACTGTATCAACAGGGAAGGCTCTCTCTAGTAGACACAAACTCCATTCTGTCCCTGCATTACCATCTGAATGCATGGGAACCTGCACCATTACAGACAACTAAGCAAGCACAGAGACAGTTACTCGTACCCGAAAACCTGGAACTGGAGTTTTGATGCCATTACAGACACTGGACTCACACTCTCCTTTTGGGAGCTCTACTCCATGTTTTTGGGGTGACTTGGGGCCTGGCCCCACCTCATTGAGCCTGAATTCCATCAAGATCTTGAGGATCTCTCGATGCCAAGGCCTCTTTGCCTTTCAGCAGTCTTAATCTGTTTCTGTTTAAAGTGGTGGTCTTTGTTCAGGTGTACCAGGGGAGCAGGTGGGTGCCAATTTTATTTGATGCACATCAAGCTCTAGTGAATTTCAAACATGATTAGTGATATTTTATTAATTTACTCATCTAAGATGGCCTATGTGCAACATAACACATATATGATGCTAATAAATAATAAAAAAAAACGTATTAACTGAATTATTAATATAAACCACTAACAAACAACTATGAATATTTTAAAATAAAATAATCATAACATTTTCACACACACACACACACATAAAATGATCAGATAAAATTATTTATATAAATAATTGTTTAATAAATATATAATCATTATTTTTACTATTATTCTAACATTTTAAAATATTGTAATTTTAATAGAATTAATATTTTAGAATAGAATTAATATTTAGAATGTTATGTATTTTTATTTTCTATAATGAACAATATTTTATAGAAGCATTTGTCATATCTATCTCATTTATGCGTTTTATATTCATATTACATTATATTCACAATATCTGCTGCAGATTTAGAAACTTCCAAAAGGGAACAATATAGAGTTGTTCCTCGATCAAGTCAAATAAACAGATATAAAATGGCCTGCTTTCTATGTTAGCCTTTCAATAGACTACTGTATCTACAAGGTCAAACAAGGAAGTCATTTTGCAAGAGCAAATGTGCTACAGAGAAAGCCAATCATTCTCTGACTCTGAAAATGAAACGATAACATTGTTATTAATGTGAAACTGATTTATGGTCTGACTGAGACTAGAAAGGGATGAAAACAGCTCAGCTAAGGTCACATAAATTAGCAGGTTGTGTGTTTAAGACAAAGTTCACATAAGACCGCCCCCGTTTACCATGGATACCCTTCACAACTGTCATGAGAGTAAGTGTGTGAGCGAGTGAAAGCTGTTGAAAGCCACAAAAATCCAGTTCTTCAGACAGATTTACAGAAGCGGTCAGAATTAGGGACGAAGTAAACACGGCTTGGAAAATGACAGTATGTCGCATTCAAAGCTTACAAGGCATACAAGTACTGCTAAAATCCTGCATATATGTGGAATTAATAAAAAAAAAAACTGATTTCAAATACAAGAACAGAACCAGGGCTAAAACTTTGGCTGCACAATTCTCATTCTGGTGCAGAAACCTGCGTCATGGAAATCGGTGTTTTTTGCTTTGTTGATCAAAAGGCTGCAGGTTCACATTCCAGTCAGACGTCAGATTTGTGTGGGATGTGACACACCCGTTACAAACGTGAGCAATCATTCCATTAAATACTCCACATCCTCTCAGACGCATGCTTGTTTCAAAACATCCTACCCTTACTTGGAAATTGAAATAAAGGACATTGTTTGCTAAAAGCCCCGAGAACAAATGAAATTTTGTAGCCTTGCATATAATTTCTATTCATTTCAAGTGAAACTCTATTGAAGACATTCTGAGGCAAACCATTATTGAAACGAAATTGATACTCAACTCAAATCCTACCATTTTTTACAGTGAAAACATTTAAAGTAGCTACATATTCTGTGAAAATAAAAATAAATAAACATTTTTGAGTTGCACTCTGGGTGTGTCAAAAGAACAAAATGGTCCATACTCTGTTTTTTTAAATACATTTTTACATATCAAGCAGTCGACAACATAGTTTATTCGGCTACTGCGACATTTCCCTTTCACAACACCATTAAGAAAACCTGCATGTACTTTGTACAACCAGTCTAGACTCGTCACATATTACTTCATTAAAATCTCACCATTATTCTGGCTAATCTGTGTGTTATACTTGAATATCAGGTTCATGAAATCACTTATTTCCCACAGAACTCTTGATTCACAGAATCTGATAAGATCATGCTCATGACTCAACGTGCATATTGTCATAGTCATATAATCCCCTTAACCAGCTGAGATTAGCATAACAAAGATATGTCGTAATTTAAAGCATCCTAACGCTAATTGTCTTTCATCAGGGGGCCCACTGGGACAAAACTAAATCTTTAAGCGCAAATAGGGAGCTTAATATACGACCCCACCGAGAGACCTCTAAATTTACACAAAGAAGAGCTTTAATACTATCATAGCTACAATCATGCCCACTGTGCTGTTCCGGTCATGACGGCACTGTGTCTGAGTGCTGATAAACTAGCATCTTGAATACTTGGAAGCAAAATTACTCTCAACAAGTGGGTAATATTTCAGTTTCAAATTAAAAATTCAGCAAGTCAGGAGCAAAACCAATGGTGTATGGCACTGAGAATTAATGAAGCAATTGTTTTTCAGGGTATGTGCAGCTCCTGACCTACATTAACTAGATAATTCCCTCCTCAGCCTGTGACTTGAGGCTTTTGTCTGCCAAGCTGGCCATTGACTTAATGTTGTACAAATGTTGTGTGAGGGTTGGTTGAAGGTTTCCACCTAATCCCCTTCCAGCCCACTGGCATGAGCAGCTGCACAGGGATTACAAAGACCAGCAAAAAGCGATTAAACATATAAAGGCTCACCAACACACACTTATTTGTATATCAGCAACAGTGTAAGATCATTAGCTAGTAAACTTGATTGACTTACTTTATTTTCATGAGTAATTATAAATATTAAAATGAACGGTTTGTTTATTCTTAAACTTAACTAATAAGAACTTTACTAATCAGTAACTTCATAAACTTTACTACTAAGAAAGTGCTATTTGACAGCAACATTTGCAAAATAAGACAAAAGTGAACGTGAACCAAAACAGAGGTAAAGTTCTGTGAAGTTTGAAACAGATAGCCTCAGACTATGAGTCAGGCTGGACTTCCTCTTCATGGGGCCCCAAACTCAATAGTAAGAGGTCTATGAAGACTATATGGATTGGGGGGAGGGATCTGGTACCAGGCACATCCTAGTGCCAGAGATTTTCCCTGGAGTCTCTTTTCCTCCTCCTCCACACTGAGGTGCTGACTGGAGACCTAGGCTATAGAGGATTACCCTGGGCTGAACTGGCCACCTGCTTTGTGTCAGACAACATGGCATAAACCAGACGCATGTCCCACTGAGACACCCACCACCAATCACTGACAACAATATCAATGTCACCTAATGCGTAAAAGCACTGGTGAAGCTGCTATAACTGAGGACCATTTATTCTTGACTGTCAGTGAAACCTGCAGGAGTAGACGGTACTGATATAGACCTGGACCCAGTTTGTAAGGCCGTAAAAATTTATAAATGAAGCAGTTTTCCCCAAAATCTGGAAACTGACATCTACTTCGATCATTTCAATGCACATTATAACTCAACAATGAGCCAAGACAAAATTCTAAAAAATTACTGTGCACTAATTTCTCTAAAGCATAAAGTGTCCTCAAAACATCTGGACAACTGCCATACAGAATTTAATAATGTCATTGCATAAAAAATAAAAAAAATCTTAAACCAAATGGCTCAACTATTAGATTTTTTTTTTCAACTAACTATTCTTTAAACATTTATTCCTTTAGCAGAAGTGTCAACATTATGTTAGATACAGGTATGGAGGAAGAGTAAACTGTTTATTAAATTAACTATGCACATGCTAAATTACATGAAAATAAAATGACAAAAACATCCAACTATAAAAAATATATATTTTAGCTTGTAAGCATGAAAATATGAAACAAATATTATATTACTAATGTATAACAAATTGAGCTTAAATGTAAAAATGAGGCCAATTTAAAGCTCATGGCAATTGATTTTAAAATGCTTATACAAAATAGCACTTCTAGGCTTTAAACATTTTGGTGCATTATTATTATTATTTTGTATTGTTGTTTTGGTTTCTTTTTCTGCAGTTGTGGCATAATGAAATACTCAGTGGGTTTCAAACAAAAGTTTTGAAAGAGGGAGGGAGGGAGGGAGAGAGAAAGAGAGACTGAAAGAGGGGGACAACAAAACCTGTTGGACCAGTTCCCCCCTCCCTTTAAGTTTCCAAGTTCACCTCGAAGAATAAAAAAAAAGTGAAACTCAGCTCCACACTGACACCTTCAATAAGCAGTCTTATAGACATGCATGCCTATGCATTAAGATGGTGACAGCACAATCAGCACCATTGGCACTTCCTGAATTGATTCTGAGATGTCCTAAAGCGGAGCTCTAGGACAAGGTCAAAAGAGAGCTTTAACCTCCAGTGATATCCATACGCACATTATTACTAACTATTGTTAGTTGACTCATTCTGTTACGTCAAAGAACACCCACAGCCACCTCAAGGTGTGTTTAGCCCTTCACAGATTTATTGCCATAGTACTGGATGTGCTGCTGGTACTAACGTGCCTTACCTTTTTTCTTTTTCCTGTTGGTGGCAAACTCAGACTTCCTGAGAGAGCAGGGTGCTGTCTTCCTATAGAAACTGTTTCTGTCAAGTGAACCCACGTAAACAGGCTTCCTTGTCCGGCCTTGACCTTCCATATCCATTTTTCCTGAACCCGGGCGATCACAGTACAGGGCTTTGTGGTCATAACTGAGTTTAACAGGATCCTCATACAACCGTTTCTCCATCAGGGTCTGCTTTTGATAAACATCCTTTTCCCACTCTTTGCAGTGTCTTCCACTGTTGTGGTTAGGCTCTTGTCTCTGTTCTAAAGAATTTGACCTTACATCTCTGTAACGCTCCCTGCTTTTTTGGTCATACTGATCACTCTCACAACCCTTGTCTTCATAGCAGTCTTTAACACCGCTATCATAACGCTCATCTTTCCAGTAGTTTCGATCATCTTTTTCTCTGTAATCACATTGATCACCCTCTCTGTACTGATAAGAGTCTCTTTCTTTAGAATCAAAGCGATCCCTCTGCTCAGACTGGCTACTTTCTCTGTAATCATACCGGTCTCTTGGTTTGAGGTCATAGTGGTTACCCTTTTTACGTTCGTACCATTCGCTGTCATCTAGTTTAGAGGAGTCCCTTTCTCTACGGTCATAGTAGTCATCTTTCCTAAAGTCACTGCGGATCTTTTCCTTTTCTTTGTACTCACAGTAATCTCCCTTTCTTTCTACATACCGGTCATAGTCTCTTCTGTCCATTGAATCCCTGTCTCTATACTGGTAGCTGTCACCTCTCCTGCGGCCCCCCTCACAGTAACTACGGTCATAGCGGTCCTTATTTCTGTCATCACTCTGGTCTTTCTCTCTACGATCATATCGCTCATACTGGTAATTGTCTCTGGAGTCATAGTGGTCTGCTTCTCTATGTCTATACCGATCCTTTTTCCTTGAGTCGTAATGTTCTTGATGTTTACTGTCATAGTGTTTGTCTCTGCGGTCATAACGGTCATACTTATCCAGCTCTTTATGATCATAGTAATCCCGGCCCCTGCGGTCCCCATCTCGGTAACTGTCAGGCTCTTTATCATAGTAATCCTGGTTGTCACGGTCAAAACCGTACTCATACCGATCTCTGCGACTGTAAGGTTCCCGTCCCTCAAAGTACTCATCTGATTCCCAAGAATGGTACCGGGTCACATAGTCAGGAAGTTCCTTACTCCTTGGGCTCTGTGCAAAGTCTCTGTGGTCAGAGTAATCCAGTTCTTCCTGATGCTGATAGAAACAGTGATTGCCGGTCCACTCCTGTGGATTCCTTGGCTCCTGGTACACTGCTTCTGGGGATTGATAAAAGAACTGTTGAGGAGGGACCTCTCGGTAAGGAGCCTTGTCCCAGTCCTCATATTCCCAGCATTGTTGACGATACCCATTGGCTTGTCCGGGGTAGGCCTGGTGCTCCCAGTGTCCCAGCGCGGGTCTGAAGTCCTGAGGGCACATGACTGACTGCTGCTGAAGTTGTTGCTGTTGTTGAAAATGCAGCAATTGCATGCATCTCTCCTTCTCCCAGCCATCACTCACCAACTCTTCAACGCTCTTGCCTCTCTTGGGAGGAGGCCTGTTAAAGTCCCAGGGCACTGGGGCAAATGGCATAGGGTGTCCTAAGACCACCTGTCCCTTCATAATGGCTGTGAGAGTCCACAAACAGGGCAAGCTGTGTTAGCTTCCCCAGGTTTCACATACAAGGTCTAGATGTAGAGGACTCCACCTGTCAGGCATGCTCAAACTCTCGGTCTCGCTCTAACCCTCTTTCTACGATGGCTGACTAAACAGGACTGTCTGGTTCAGACCTGAGAAACTCAATCTCTCTCTCCGTCTCTCTCTCTCCGCCTACCCAGCCAATAGGATGAAGAGAGGGAAGGAGGTGGGGGAGGGAAGAAGCAACAACGGAGAGAAGGCAAAGGGGAGGCATTTAGGGTTAATCATTGAACGTAGTCACATGAATGGATTATAGGAAGACTGTGATTGGCTGAAGTCCTGTTTGCAGGAAAACACAGGCTGGACTTCACAAAAGAGGAGGGATCATTATCCTCTTTCATTCCACAAACTTCTCTGAGGTGTTTTTAAACTTGGCATTCCTCATGAGCAAAGCTGTGTATGCTCCTCGAAGGCTCTTTTTAGGCAGTTTTGCAACTAGAATAGGGATCTTGAAGCTGTACCGTTTTCACAGTTTTTAGCAGGTGTATATGCTTACAAAAACAACATGACAGATAGAATGTTCTATCAAAAGCTGTATCTGTTCTGACTTGCTATTATACGTTTGAGAGTAGCAAGGTTCCCATGAATGCCATAATCTTCTACTTTCATGTTTCAACAAGCTGACCTGGGAAAGTTGGACACAGGCCGATTATTCCAGAGAGCACCGAGCACTGTCGAGTGCCTGCACACTGCACAATGAACCATTGTTAAGGGCCGCCCCTGGTTTCACATGCTAGGGCATCTTTTCATGCAAAGAAAAAATAAAATGCTATTCATGTGCTTCAGTGTAGTATATCACTCCCCCTACAAAAAAGACAAAACAGTACACAGTATTTCCTACAGAACACATTACTGAGAATGTGTCAATGAATATAAATACTAGTAATGTAAAAAAGTTGTAACGACTTTGCTACAGCTACTTAAGATACTAAAATACAAAATATTGCTCCAGTTAAGGCTGAAAGGAAAGTGAGAATAAGAGATTTCATGGGTCTGATGTCTTGTCGTCTGTTCTTTATAAACTTTGGTATTTTGATCATTAGTGTTTAAGATCTCACATTACTTTACATGGAGCAGACCGAAACTCTTTGCATGTTGTTTTTCACATCACAGACATCAGGAGCAACATTCCTCTTGAATAATGGAGTTGTTTTACTTTTTTTTTTTTTTTTTTACACAAGTGCAACCCTTTGAAATGGCTCTGAACTGACATTCAAAGATGGTGCACCTGGTACCTTGCATCAAAAACACTTTTGATTTATATCTAAAATTTTCCACATTATAATCTGTTTTAGGGGTTTTAGAGAGGTATGGAGAAGATAAAAGTGCAACTGAAGAAATTAGGTCTTTGAGGACTATTAAACATTGCTCTGTATTTAATGGCTCTTAATGTCCTGGCATAAAGGGGAAAGAAAAACACGTATGAATCTCATTTAAAACACAGACAAACCTGTGGATCAAAAGCATTCAAGACCGCCACTCTCCCTCAATGAGTGCCTGTTTCATACATTTTGATTACTTGGAATCTATCAGAGAACACAACAGGACTCAAAAAGTAATTACAGCAACGAATGCATGATGCATGCACGGGACAATGGTGAGGACAAAGGTCTCGCATGCCACTCTTCTCATCACTGTTATTAGAACAGCCCTCCATCCAATCCTTCACAGCCTTTCCAGCAGTCGATGGGATCGTACAGCTCTTAAAAGAGCCTTCTGTTAACCTGAATAGGATTTCTTGCATGAGACAGGCACAGAAAAGCTGGGAGCTAGAGATTAGATCCAGGACACAAATGAGCTCTTGGTGCTTTTTATGAGCACCGCACAACAGATCCCAATTAAAACAAGGGCTGTGGAAGGGGCAACAGAAGGCTAGAATGAGGCACTCAATCACAAATACACTCATAAACGAGCCTGTCAAAACTAAAATCACAACACTGTATTTCCTCCAACATGACTATGAAAATAACTGTTGCCAGAAATAAAATAACACGTGAGAAATATAAGCTCCAACTTTCAGTTTCTTTCTTACGGTTTCAACTTCTAATTCTATCTTACTCCAAGTTTTGTTTTTTGTTCCATTCCAGAAAAGATGATGAAATAAGAAGCTTGTCTCCTCCCTCCAGCAGAAAACCGCTGTTCAGCAACTACATCTCCACAGCTGATAGGCTCTTGACTGACTCCCTGCACTGTAGCAATAAATAACCATTGTTTCTGCCCTCCCTGTTGAGAAACACACCCTGTTATGATAAATGTAGAAAACACACACACACACAAAACACATCTAGCTAAATGAATAAGTAGAAACGCAAAGAAATTAGGCTACTGACATCATTACGACACCCGATGACTCAATATGATACATAATACTATATTCACGTTTTAATTACAAGAAATGTGTGCTTTCATTCCAATTTGAAATATTTAATAAATAACCTTAAATAGTTTTGAGTGTCCTTCAGTTATTTAAAAAAAAGTTTTTAAGTAGAAAAAATATCTCCCACCTTTATTAGTTGAGTACAAACCTTGTCAGTTAACTACTAGGGCAAAAATAAATGAATTAAATAATCGTTCATTAATCGTAACCAAGGTAAAATGTTTAATTCATTTATATTTTGTATTCAAGTCATATTGACCTGCCCTCTCACTGGGACTATCTAATAATCAGTTTACTGCACAATGTAAATACATTTGTATTAAATCCACAAAAATGTGGAAAATTTTATTGTATGGTGTTAGTGTAAAAAGAAAAAAGAAAAAAACTAAGAAGCAAGAATGATTAAACATTTTAAATGAAAGATTATTAAACGACATACACAAACACTGTTGCTCCGATCCACTTCAGTTAGTCCAATAAAACAACAGATATCCACCAAGACTTGGGCAGTGCTCCAAACCTAAGGCATGCATCACTATGCCTGATAATCACTCCTGGCGAGCCACTGATGCAGCTCCTTGCTTTAAAATTGACCCATTATCAAATCTAAAACCCGATCCAAGTTTCAAACCAAATACCTTGTCCTTTATACAGTACTTGAAAACAGATGGCTGTGACTAGCGAGCAGGCTACTCTTATCTAGCAAGATGTGTACACAGCTGTGTGCAAACAGTGTATGTGACACACATAATAGTGTCATGTGCTGTGAACACAAAAACACATAAAAGCAAAAAAATTAAAATAATAATATCCGTCTAGGCTATGAAACAGCGTCTACTTACAAAAGCAATCTGTTCAAAACAAAAGTGATTTTAAAACTCTTCATCTCAATTTAAATCTTACCTGGTGCATGTGTGGTTCTGGTTTTAAAAGTATGGCCAAAAAGGGCTGTGAGACGCACCACAGGCTGAACCAAAGAGCTCCAGAGTCTGGCTTTAAAACTACTGCTGCCCATGATCTCCAAAAAAGGCTTGATTACTATGGTAAAGTCCACTACAATACCAGAAAAAACAGGAGGAGAACCCGAGACAGTGATTCTGGGAATATAGTGGCATGCAGAGAGAAGTGTAGAGACTGAAAAAAAAAGCATGCCACAAGTGAAAAAACAGGCCATGTATTTGATATGTACATGGGAAAAGTGTAGCCTACCAGATCAGCATTCCATACATAGCTTATATACCCATGTTAAAGCAATTATAAGGTAATACCTACATATATAACTACATATACATCAGACAATCTACTAGGGGAGAAACTGCAACTTCAATATAAGCGTATAAGGCTTGCGCGAACGCAGCACTAAAATTTCCACCATAAGACAGATCTGGCAGAGAGGGATTACATGACATTCTACTGTACGGTGAATCATGGCCACAATGCCTCACGTCAGACAAATGTAGTGCAAAGACAAAGTGTTTCCATCCTTTATGAAAAAAGACCCGCCTATCATGTGTTCAGTCCTATGTCTGGGTGTGTTCTATTCCCTGGTTAGGTGTGAAGGTCAAGCAGAGAGAATTTATGAGAAACTGTTGAATATTACATAACATCGCTGAGAAAGCATTCGAAGAACGGAGGCTTATCATTCTGCATTTAGATTGTAATATATAATTAACATCTTTTAGAAGATGTGAGCAAACCAGACAGTGCATATTGATACTGATGACAGACTTCTTAGGAAATAAGTTATATTGACAGACACGGTATGGAGAATTTCAACATAAATAAAAGTACCGACACACCCAGTACAGTGAACTTTGTCTCAGGTGATCTCTCGTTGGCATTGCGAAAGCACTCATCAGGGACACCTCTAACGTTCAAGACGTAATTTGACCTCAAAAGGGGATTTATTGTGGATACTGCAAAAACATGAATGCTGACATGCATTCAAACAATGCATGGCTGAACACGACCAGCAGCTGACAAGATTGTTTTCTAGAACTGATATGAGCTGCTGTTCTGTTATTTAAAAGAGTTTGACCAGCATCAAACAAACAGAAGTGACTTTAGGTGGAAATACTAATTCTCAGGAAGGTGAAGAATCCTTACTTTCTGCCCATTTCCTGCTATTATATTTATAGTTTTACAGAATAATCCAATACAGGTAAAGCACAGGTCAAATGTACACAACTGCCATTCATTCAAAAGTACGAAAAATACAGTATTTCATACAAATGTATTATTTAAAAAATAATAAAATAATAATTAGTAGTAGTATTATTAGTGCTGTCAAACCATTAATCAATACAATTTTTGTTTGCATAATATGTGTGTGTTCTGTGTATATTTATTATGTATATATACCTGCACATACAGTACATATTCTGAAAATATGCAGGTTTGCCACTTGTTTGTCACTAACTGATCATTTCTTCTTCCCTGCATTATTATTGTTGTTGTCAAGAAACAGACATAAACCAGTAATTAACTAGAGAGAAACAAGTGGGAAACATGCATCACTATAATAATAATGTTAAATGCCTTTCCTAATTTAGGAAAAAACTCTACACCTATACAGATGTGAGAGTAAAGAGAGGAATAAATGACTACCTTGCAGCTGCTGCTGTTCCAGGGTCAGCGTCTCCATGGTGTAGGTGCAGAACTCCAGATTCTCAAGAGCCTGTTGTCTCGAAGTCTCGTCCTGCTCTTCTTCCAGCATGGCCTGCAGCTCCTGGGCCGTGTGGGAATACATATCAATGTCTCTTTCCACCTCCTCCAACCTCAAGAGTAACCTGTATTGCTCCTGTTCCCTCTCTCTTTCTCTCTCCATTTCTTTCTCCATCTCCAGAGCATCCTCTGCATCTTCCACCTCTTCGACGATCTCGTTCTCTTCCGGTGAGTTATAGAATGGGCTGGAGGTGGGTGGAGGGGGGCCTGGCATCACAGAGTTGGTGCGAGGGCAGGGAGGAGGTGGGCGTGGCGCTGGACGTGCGGGTCTGTAAGGCTGAGGAGCAATGCGTCCATTGGTATGAAAACAATGCGAGTTTGTAGGAGCTGGTGGTCTAAGGACCCGTGGTCTAGGAGGAGGTGGGCGTAGCGTTTTCCGCCTCTCCAGAGAGGAGGAGGCGGAGCCAGAGGGAGAGGACGTGCTGGGCAACAGACGTTCCAACGGGGAGTGGGCGGAGCCACGGATTATGTCGTTCTCATTGCTGTAGTCCATAATAGAGAAGTGGCGGGAAACTTTCATGCCGCTTCCATCACTAACCTCCTCCCATGGGCTCTGGTCTGTGGCTCCATTGCCACGACCCGGCAAGCTGCGTTCAAACTCTATGAGCTGCTGGGAAAGCTTGGCTTCAAGATCCCCAGCTGACACAGCCAAAGTCTCCAGTGTCTGAGACATTGGTAACCCATTTGAACCCTGTTCCTGAGGCAATGGCCAGTGGTTGCTGAGGTCACGGGATATTAGGTCTGCATCACTGGCGCTTGCGTGTCTCGTTAACTTCTTCTGCCTGCTCTTCTCAGCAGAGATTTTGCTGTTGAAGGGGTTTCTGCTGTCATGAGATGCATAGTTACCAATGTTTCTTGTCCAGGTGGAATTAGGTGAGGTTCTGGTGGACGGATTTAGACTTTGTTTCCTTGAGATGGGTGCTGGGGGAGGTTCTCGTAAACTGGTTTGAGAACTGGTGCTGTATTTTCGTTTGCTGAGGGCATGTAGACTCGGTCTAGGGGGCAGCTGGGGTCTACCCAGATTGGGGCTGCCCATTCTGGTACGTTGGACTGAGCTACTCGCACTGCAAGGTTGCGTGTAAGGGGGTGGGGGTCTTTCTCGCCTTCTTTCTTGCGGATGAACCTGTGATTGATTTTGAGTCGCTCCTCTCCCTTGAGAACTTTGATCAGAGGGCATGTAGTGCACATCCTTTCTTTCCTCCTCCCGGCGTTCAAAGTAATCCAGGTCCCAAACTGTGTGGTCTTCTTGAGCAACCCACTCCTGCTCATATTCTGGCACTGTACAATCATGTTGAGTTGAGGTATAATCAGGAGTGTAACGCTCTTCTTCTCTCTCAGGTTCACTAATTAAAATCTCGCTTTGTGGGACAACCTGTAGCTGCCCTTCCATCTTGACGAATCGATGAGGGAAAACTCCTCTTCTACCATGTATTTGCCCCTCCAACCATCCGTCCTCCAATGAGGTGAGGATACGAATCCTATCACCAACATCAAAGTCCAGCTCACCAGGTTCAAGTGCCCGGAATTCATAAAGCGCAATACCATGTACAGCTCCCTCTTCCTCCTCCTCCTCTTCTTCTGCCTCTTGTTGTTCAATCTCCATTTCTGGATTTTCCTCCTCTTGCTCTTCCTCCTCTGTCCTCTCTTCTTCCTCCATGCTGTAAACCGTATAGTCTTGCAGGTCCTGAGGTTCAGGATCCTCCAGAGGTGAGCGCAGGGGGCCGAGCAGCTCCACAAAGCCCTCAGGGAAAACTCCTCTCCTGCCGTCCAGCTCTCCCTGGAACCACCCAGGCTCTGGCAGGCCAATAATGGTGATGACATCACCCTCGCGAAAGTCCAGCTCCTCGTCCAGCTGGGCGTGAAGGCTCATGAGGGCACGGGCCTGGCCCAGCGCATGTGGGGGAAGCTCAGAGGCTTGGGCAGCCGCGCTGCGCTCTGACAGCTGCCTGGATTGCCCAGAAAGCTCAAGCTCTTTAACACAAGAGACGGGGAAGAGCCCGCGTGAGCCCCATGCATTATGCCCTCTCATCCACACAGCATCCACACTGCTTTCAGCAGCAACTACATCACCTACAGCAGAAGAAGAGAGTAGAAAATAAGCATTAGGATAACAAGGATTGAAATATTCTCAAGAAAAATACTGGTAATAAAACCAATTTGTTGAAAATCTTTTGTATCTCTCATTAGCAACAACTGCAAAAATGTACTGGCTGGCTTCCAAGAATAAGTTAATAAAACCTCTGCAGCTTTTTCAGCTCTGCAGCAGCCCTGTTAATATTTAGGACAGCACTGCAAAACTTTTTGCTGCCTTTGTTAATCAGTTTTAAATTGTGTTTTTTTCTATCATAAAAAAAATATATAGAAACTTAAAAAACAAGATATGTTTCTTAAATATATGTGGTTGTTTTACGCAATGGCAGAATCTAGGCCATTTTATTTAAAGGTGCCATAGAAAGCATTGAGAGAATATTTTAAATTGTTCTCTGATATGTACATAGAAGGTATGTAGCTTAGGTAAGGGGAAAAAATGCC